>PNEQ01040382.1:9943-31092 GCA_003012365.1 Medauroidea extradentata | reverse complement strand
ACCTGAAGGGTTTGAGAATGAAGGAGGTTTATGTAAACTAGAAAAGGCACTGTATGGACTGAAACAAGCATCACTCGCCTGGATAATTAGATTTTCTGAATTTATGAAAAGCATTGGTTTCAGAAACTCCTGCGTTGATTACTGTTTGTATGTAAAAGAAACAGCTGAAGGTGATATGTTTGTGATCAATTATGTCGATGATATCATTCTGATTGGTAACCGTACAATGATAAATGAAATAAAATCAAAACTCAAAATTGAGTTTGAAATGAAGGACATGGGAGCGGTGAAGAAATTTCTTGGACTAAGAATAAAAAGAGGTAACAGTCAGAAAGGTCATTGGCTGACTATTGATCAAACCGAATACGTATCAAAAGTTATAAAACATTTTGAAATGGAAAATGCAAAAGGAAAATCCACTCCATATGAGACTGGATTAAAACTAGAAATGTGTGAAAACAATGAAAATGACTTGCAATTGAAAACTAAATATCAAGAATTGGTAGGTTCTCTGAGTTACATAATGGCAGGGAGCAGACCTGACATAAGCTTCATTGTTAACTATCTTAGTCGTTTTCAGAAAAATCCGCAAAAAGAACACTTCTCCTGTGCCAAAAGGGTACTTAGATACCTCATTGAGACTGCAAATTATAGACTTATCTTCCACGAGTCGAAACCTTCACAGTTAATTGGATATACAGATGCTTCTTGGGGTGATAGCGAGGACAGGAAGAGTACGTCGGGTTACTGTTTCTGGCTGGGTAAATGTCTCATTGCATGGAAGACACAGAAACAAAAATGTATCAGCTTATCAACTTGTGAAGCTGAATATATAAGTCTGGCAAGTGGTACTCAAGAAGGAATTTGGTTGAAGAATGTATGTGATGAACTCAAAACAGGAAATAAAAATGAAGCTATAAAAATTTACGAAGACAATCAGTCAGCCATAGCAATAGCAAAAAATGTAGAAACCAAACGTTCAAAACATATTGATATAAAATATCATTTTGTTAAGGAGCTTATATCAAACGCAAGAATCACCATTGGATACGTTAATACAGAAAATCAAATTGCTGATATTTTTACCAAGAGTCTGTATTCTTGTAGATTCTTGAAACTTCGAGGATTGCTTGGCATAGTAGACCTGAAAGAAGTGTGAAATTATGAGGGAGTGTTGATGAATGTAATTTCACTTGTGTTCTCTAAGCAAGAAAAACAAACTTGTTGTTTATGGTTTATGTACTGTAATTAAAGGAATTAAATGTGAGTAAACGATTTTATTATAGTCTTTAATGTATTATTTGCTTCCCACCAAACTTGGATTCCATTACTTTGGTGTAAGCACACTATAATGATAACCTGAACATAAGTACTTACAGCTTCCAACTAAACAAAAACCCTTAACTATGGTGTTTACACACTAAGATAATAACTTCAAATGTAGTGGGGTTTGGTGCTTACTACAAACAAAAAAATCTATAAATTTTGGTGATTACACACTATATCAACCTTAATATTAGCGGATACTCGAGTTTCTCATCAAATATAATGTTTTGTGTATACACATCAAAATATTTGTGGCTAATTCCCAGACGTGAAGTTACCTCTTTTTTTTTTCAGCCATTAGAAGCTCAAAGTATGGAATTAAAATATCAGTCGAAACTGTTGTGATGAATCATATGTTATACTAACTTTAATATATATTAGTTCCCATTAAAAATAAATAAAACGTGAAATTTTATTGATGTAGCCTGCATTGCAACCCCCCTCCCTTTTTTGTGGGTACCTCTGACTACTTGGAGCTGCCCACCTAAATTAAAATCTCTCAAAATCGTTTATAACACAAATATAGTGATTCAAATCTTTTTTTTTTCTTGGAGCTTTGCATTGCACATTAAAATCATAATCCAATATTAGTGTGCACTTGAGCTTCCCATAAAATAAAAACTCTTAACATTAGTGGTTACAATACTAGTGATACAAACATTACTGGTTACTTGAGGCTTATCACCAAAACATGAAAATTTTTAACATTGGAGGCCAGATAATAATGATCCAAATATTGGTGATTACTTGAAGCTTCCCACAATAGGATAAATCTTTACATTGATGTATACACACCTAAATAATGACACAAAATTTAACAATTTACTAGAAGCTTCCCATTAAATAAAAAAATCCAAACCAAAAACACTGATGGACACGCACAAAAACAATTGTGATCAAGTGTTTAATTTAAATGTCTCATTTATATTACGGCAGAGTTCATTTGAAGTGTTCACACAGTCTATCAATATCAAATATTTCTGTCACATTTACGTAAAATATTATTTTAATATTCTATTTTTGGGAAAAAAATATTTTCCAGTTACATCCTTGGCAACTGAAATATCTTGGCTATATTGAAGGCATTTATTCACTTTTATATTAAATGAAATCACACATAATTTAAAGTACTCTTTATTAAAATTATACCATAAAAATATACACTCAATTACTGAAAATTAACTGATTCTACAAAATTAATAATATTCCTTCATTCATACATACAAATTTCCTCGGTAACACAGGATAATAAATGGGGAGAGGATGCAGTAAAAAAAAGTCAGCAAACTATAATCCTTTATAGAATATTCAGTATAAGTTTGCCTGATTTTGACATTTATGCTAAGAGAAAGATGCCAAGCAGCTTCATTGTGTGGATCTTTAAACCATCCTGACTTCTTGGAAAAACAGGGTCTCTGCAATAGTGTTTACACTCCTCTCAGAACAGAAATACCACAAACAAAAATGATTGTTTCTCATCAGAAAATGACATAAACAGGCAAACTTATACCACACAGGCTATAATACAAACTCTTGGAACAGATGGAAGGACAGCAAGCTGTTTCATTTTACAGTAAAATTACTTTTTACAATCCAGAATGGCTTTCATCCATACAGAAGGCACAGACTACTCCCCGTTTACACAGCCTGACAGACCGACCTGTCTCAAGATCAGAAACTGGGGCTGGGAAAACCCATTACCTATAAATCACATTGTACATTCATATCAAAGCAACACCCCTTGGCACTTGCCACAATTCAACATGTGCACATTCTACCATTGTTAGGAAAGTCAATAAAAACCTGTATACAGACAACCAATGTAACTTGTCAAAATTTTAGAAGTTTTAACTTCACAATCATTTGAGAAGTACAGAAGATGAAAACATTTTTGGTGGAGGAAAAAATTTAACCCTTTTAGTGATATATGTAAATTAGAATGTTAAAATTATACATTAACTATTAATTACTAACAAAACCCCTGGTAAGCACATGGTCAGTTTCTTTTCTAGCCCTCCATTCACTCTGTATGAATTTTTCATTTTAAGATTCCTACAGTATGATTGTGCTCCTGAAATCACAATATTCTAAAAATTGATTACTCTTTAACAAACACACCTGACACAAAATGGTTTTTAACTTTTGTTCACTAAACCAATACATATTTTATTCAAGACAACATTTCTAAAAATTTATATAGCATTACAGAAAAAAAAAAGGTTCTGCTACAGTGTGCATACCTTAAGGCTCAGCATCAGTTGTCATATTGAATTATTTTATTTTTCGCTTTCATGAAATTCTGAGAAGAAAAATGTCAAATTTGATATTATAATTTTTATTCTATTTACCTTGCACTGCAATAAAAGCAACACAGTTGATTTTATAATATATATTTAAGCAACAATCAGTACAGAAAATTAAAAATGTAAAAAAAATCACAGTATTGACTACAGCTGAAATGTATGTTAAAAGTTCAGCTCTGGTGCTTTCATTGTAGCACAAGGTAAATAGAATTGTTATTACGATACAATAGAAATTTTGAAATTTTTCTTCTCAGAAATTCATAAGAGCAAAAAATAAAATAATTTTATTTTGTGACTGATGCCGAGCCTTAAAGTTATTTTTGATACTCAACTAAAAAAATAAAATATCAACCACTTTGCAATTTAAAACATACATAACTTTAGCAAACGAAAGAAAGTGTGATTTTGTGCCCCATGAATAAGATACATGACTGTAGCTACATTACACCATCAAATTCATTAAGATTTGACTGACAATTTTAAATTTATTGACAATTTCAGTTTTCCCGTTTTTCTGACAAGAAATGACCCAATGTTCTAAAAGTTTACTAATGAGATACTGATTTTCACATTTTATGCTTTATAATAGACATTAAATTTTTCAGGTTACTTCATTTATACAATTTGAGATTACATGCAGCTTCAAAGTTTTATCCAGTATACCAAGTAAGTTGACATACCTTTCTGCAGGTTAAGAAATAAGAAATCATATCATGTATATGTACTTTATTTTATAAAAAAATTGCTAAATGTGTCCCCAAAAGTATTATTTTATCAATTAAAAGAACTCATTTCAAAACTAAGCCTTCCCATTTTTAAAAATACAGAGCACTATATAATAAATGTGACTTCCAGACCCCTTTCAGCAGTTAAAAACTATTAATAAATAACACAGAATCCTTTGTTTAACTTGATGTCATAATTCCCACTGAAAAAATTGAACAGTTAGAACTTAATGTCATATAGAAAAATATAATACTACATGCCAATTCAGTACTCTGTGCATAACTATGGCAATGCCATTGATTCATATATGTTATTAGTGAAGTTTCCAAGTTTACACTTTTTATTTTCCCCAGTAGATAAAAAGTATCAGATGAAGACTTTTCTTAACACTTAAGCTCATTAGTCTCTACTCCAAATGTTTGGAAGAGGTGTTGCAAAAATATTATTTTGAGTATTTACACAGACAACAGGCATTCTAACATCAGAACATAATACAAAACTTAAATCCGGCCTTAAAATACACTTAGACATGTATTTTGCAATTCTGTTCACAGGACTAATTACCTCCAAGAATTGTGCGAATACTCCACAAACATCTACTTCACCACTTTTGAAAGTCACAATCTTTTGTATACGGTACATATTACCAACATTTGAAACAAAATATGTGTTTTCTGTTTTTCTTGCTCTAGGGTAATTTATAGAGCAATAATCTATCCTATTTATTACAACTCTGTAATATTCACATAGAAGAAGACAACTGTATCCTAGACAATCCAAAATTTTTCTCTCCCGATTGGAAGGTGAAAACACATTAGATACACCAAGGAAACAAATTTTGCCCACTTTCATTACATTCTTTCGGTCATCAGTTCCGATAATGCATGTACATTCTGTTTTAGTGCGACTTGTTGAATCGTACTCGTTGAGAGTTTTCTCCAACAGCCTTTTTAAGAAAAATCTTCTTACTATTTGAGGAACTGCACGGTGAACACTGGTCACATGTTTCAACAGTGTATGATTCCAAGATTCGAATACAAATGCACTGTGTGCCCACAAAGGTCCCCAGTCTCTAACACCTTGAACCAAATGAATTAACAAATGGACATTATATCTGACATTTGAAAGACCAAACACTATTTCAAACTCCTTCACACACTGCAATAAACCTTTCTCAACTCTGCATATTTCATCATGAGTAATTGAATCTTTTGATAACAAGTATGCACACTGTGCTAATAGTGAAAAGTGCAACAAGTATTTGTCAGGCAAAATACCCTGTAAACATGGGATCCCAAAGTAAAAAAGCCAGTTTTTCCACTCTGATGCTTTGTATTTGTGTCTCAAGGAAATGCTTCTGGGAGTTCTTGAAATGAATCTGGGCAGTTTGATAGATAACAATCTTTTATCTATTGCAGAAACATTAACTGGATCTCCAACGTAAAAAGGGCATGATGATGACAAGATAGGTTCAGTGTGTAGCTTAACAACACCTAAAAATATGCAGTGCATTCCGTCGACAACTACACCTTTAGCCAAATCCAAATTATGCACATTCATTAACACTGATGGTCCCTTCACTCCTGTTATAGAACATTTTTGCTCATACGCTTCAAGCATGTAAGATTTGATCACACTGTTTGTCCTTACCGCAACATCACGTGAAAACGGATACCGCATACTCCTACAAAAATACTTTCCTCTCTGGTAACAAAATGTGCAACCATAATCCCCATGAAAAGAAGACATTTTCAAAACTTTGTAGCGAGCTTGAGAATCTACACACAAACAAACTGGAATTATTTTGGTCTTCACTACATGTATTCCATCCGGTTTCCATGACACACCTTCTTCGGCTAGTACACTAGCTTCTTCTACAAATACATCAAGAAAAACATTCATATCAGGCTCTTTGTCATCAATCCAAACCCCTGCGAGAAACATATGCTTCTCTCGAAGATGTGGAGGCAACTCATTTACAAGTACATACACTGGCCAAACTGATGTATTTGAAGACTTGGCTAAGGAAGCACCATCTGTGTTAAAAATATATGAAACAAAGGATTTTTCTTTCTCCTCCAACTGTTTATATAAATCCCCATCATAAATGTCCTCTATGTTGTTACAGTGTACTTTTCCCTGATGTTTTTGTAGTTCCGTATTTCAGACATTCCTTCCAACTGCAAGAATGCTTGAAACTGCTCTTTCAAACTCAGTGAAACAAAGTACTTAACACTACTCTTTAATACACGCTTTCCACAAACACACCTGTCGACTTCTAAATGTTCTAGTACTCCTAAATACACACCACAGCTACAATATGCATGCTTAACAACTGTTGTATTATTAAGGTTCAGCAATTTCCAAAGACCTTGTTTCGTCGTTGGCAACAACTCATCCACTAGAAAAGAATTCAAAACTGTAAATTGATCTATCAGAGACTCATATGTTAAATTATGTCTCACAGCAAGAGATAAAGCTGAAATGACTGCATCCTTGAGTTGAATTTTAGAACGCCATTGCAATGTTCCTGAGAGAAGTGACTTGTTCTTCAAGTCATTCACATAATTATCAACATAACTGTCTCTGTCACTGTCAATTTGTACACTTTCACTATTGTTTTCATCATTATCAAGGCTGTCTTCATCAAGGCTTGCTTCTACACTAACAAGTCTGTTGCCATAAGTGTCATTTTGTACATCCTCACAGTTGTTTTCCTTGCTATCAATGAGGCTATCATCATCATCACTGTTGTTTTCATCATTGTCAAGGCTGTCTTCAACATGGTCCACTTCTACACTAACAAGACTGTTGCCATAAATGTCATTTTGTACATCCTCACAGTTGTTTTCCTTGCTATCAATGAGGCTATCATCATCACTGTTGTTTTCATCATTGTCAAGGCTGTCTTCAACATGGTCCACTTCTACACTAACAAGACTGTTGCCATAAATGTCATTTTGTACATCCTCACAGTTGTCTTCTTTACCATCAATACGGCAGTTTTCATCACTATCCATTTCTACCCTCTCACTGACAGTTTCATCATTATCAAGGCTGGTACCATCACTGTCGTTTTCTATGTTCACACAATTGTTCTCCCCACTGGCAATTAGGCTGTTTTCATCGCTGCTAATTTCTTCACACTCACAGTTTTCATCAACATCAATAACACTGTTTTCATTGTAGGCAAATGTCTCCTCATCCATGTCACTTCTGTAATCATAATTTCCATTCCATACCTCATGGCTTTCAACACGGCAAAACAAATCATTTGAAACATTTTGTGTATTTTCACTATCAAACTTGAGTTAACTAATATTCTTCTGTTTTTTCTTGTTGCCTTGTTTGCTGTCACAACTAGGGCCTTCGTAATGTACAGGATTACAGCTTCTCTGTAGACTGGTTTCCTGAAAAAAAAAAAAAAAAAAAAAAAAAATTGACACATCTAAAAACTACTTGAGGACACTATAATTGAAAACAATGATTTACTCTGATCCTCCTGTTGGGGCATCAGACCAACTTTGTGCTCCATTTGTCACCAAGCTACCGATCATCTAAAAATGTATACTTCTTGTTTCAAAAAAGCTTAAAATTTTCCTTCCAATGCAATGAATTTTGCATTGTCCATCCACATACATTTATTATTGAGTTGCCTCCGTGCTATCCAGATTATACTGGATGCGAGTTGTCATAATACAAACACAGAACATCAACAAACACAGACATAAGCAAATGCAGAAACATTAACACTTACATAAGCGCAAACAAAATAAAAAAAGCATACAACATAAGTATTAGACAAATTAGTACAATTTGTTAGTGTACAGCATTGAAAACATAGCTATTGTAAAACACACGATAAAATATTCATATTTGACTTACTCATTAAATAGGGATACTTCAACATTGTATACAAATTGTAGTGTTTTGGTATTGGCTTGAATAGAAAATGGATTGGTAGGAGTGTGTTGGACCGCGCCTCTTTTGTTTTGGGTGCGAGTCTGGAGAACGATGGCGCATGCAATGTTTGGCTGCACAGTGAGTGAATATTTGTGAATGAATAAAAGGGAATGGTAAAGTTGTAGACGTGAACTTTATTTATGGAGAGTGCAAAAATATAGTAAACAAATCAATAGTACAGTACATAAATAATAAGTAATATAATACTGAATTATTTTCACTACATTAAACACATCTATAGAAAAGTATGCACCCAGACAACAATGTTAATTTACAAATTTCATTAGCTGCTTACTCTACATGTCACATATTCATTTACTGAGTAAAATGCCTTTTCTATTAGAAAAGCCTTAAGTTTAATTTTAAATAAGTTGAAATTACTGATACTTTTTATTGAATTTGGGAGCTTATTAATAAGTTTGATACCACTAAATTGTGGATTGTGCGTAAACATTTTAGTTTGGTGACCTGGTACATTATGATTATTGTAACCTCTTGTGAAGTGATTGTAAATATTTTTGTTCGATTCTCAGTCTGTGTTTGCCTTTACAAATATTATAGTCTGATAGATGGACAAGCAGGGAAAAGTCAGAATGTTGAGCTCTTTAAATAATGGTCTGCAGTGACACATTTTGTCCCTACCTGTTATGATTCTTATTATCTTCTTCTGGAGCCTAAATACCTTTATCCATTTTGTGGAGTTTCCCAAAAAAATAATACCATATTTAAGATATGACTGTACGTTAGCAAAATACAGAGCTAGTGTCACTTCAACAGAGCAAACTTTTTTAATCGAGTGAATGGCATAACACATTGAAGACAATTTCTTACAGATAAAATTAATATGATCACGCCAGGCTAAATTTTTGTCAATATGTAGTCCTAAAAATTTTATATTTTCCACTTTATCTAGAATAGAAGCCTTTACGGGAATTGTTACATCATTTCGAATTGTACTGTGTGATAGACTAAATTTCATTTCAGAGGATTTTGACTTGTTCAAAACTAGTTTGTTATCTATAAACCAATCACTAATGCAATTTATTGCTAAATCTACATTGCTAATCAATTCAACTTTGTTGTATTCAGATAATAATACATTTGTGTCATCTGCAAACATGATGACATCACTATTTTTCACTGCTGAGATAAAATCATTTATGAAAATCACAAACAAAAGTGGTCCTAGAATGGAACCCTGAGGTACCCCAATATTGATAGTTTTTTGCTCAGATATATAATTAACATAAATTCCATTCTAATCGCAATGGTCTATTGAAGTAACTTGAATACGATTTTTTAGATAGGATTCAAACATTCTTAGTGGAATACCTCTTACACTTCAGTCAACCAGCATTATCTGCTGTATTTCATTTTGGGAAATCTGCAGCCAAACAAACTGTGTGTGTTCAAAACACCTTCACACATTGCAAAAAATGCCATTTACTATTACATGCTTTCCTGCATCAAAAAACATTCTACTCTCAAAAATTTGGGAATTCCCATGAGGTCTGTGCATCCAAATTTCAGGAAGGATCACAATGCAGTCATCGCACATACCTTCACAGATGAATATAACTTTATACACTGTATATCATGTGCATAATGAAGTGTGTAGGATAAACAATCATGAGACAGTCTATAAAGCCAGGATTGTGTTTACCCTACAGTATATTATATCACAGATTTCTAGCTGAAAAAAAACTTGACATATTTTTGTGCATTTTCTGTGAATAGTATAAACACTTATTAGATTAGTTTTTTATATGTTACAGTATTCTAATTTGTGGTGGCAACTGACTGCTGTCACAATTGCAATATGCAGGATTATTACAAATAAACCATCACAATTTTAACATTCGTAAACTATTTATCTCAAGTATTTGTGCCATTCGCTACACAAATGAAAAGGGGGGGGGGGGAAGAATGTTTGTAATGCGAGTCAAAACATCTGTTTAATCACGCCAGGTCGCAGCATTAGTTCAGTTCACAAAATGGCAAAAATCAACAAAAAATTATTTTAATTTTGGAACAACATGCAAGATGTTTTTCAGTTGTTACCATATGCAGCATGTGTCAAGTGGGCATTGGCATACGTAACCACCAAAGGGGCTTATACCAATTTTTTTAAAATTCTGTCATGAATTCGGTTTGAAGTGTTGTGTCCTGGCATTCCAGTGTGCAGTTGGAACATATGCAGTAGCAGTGTTGCTATCTTACTTCAGCAGAACCGGACAACCGGTTGAGCTAATTTTACACTTGCTTGTCGTCCATGTGGCGTGATACATTTTAACCACGATAACTGCAGACAGCTTTTCGATGGGAACTTACAATCACAAAATGTCCTGTTTGCGAACAAGTTACATTCACATGTTTACTTTAGACCCAAACCTCTCCTGGAATAAACATTTTTCATGTTTCCTCCGAACCGGTTACTACAAACTTAAACACCTTCATCAATTCAAACGTATTCTTCCTTCTTGTCTAAAACTGAAGATCTGTGATAGCCTTGTTCTATCCCCGTTCAACTACTGCTCAGGCCTGTTTTGTAATATAGATAACACATTGAAATATAGAGTGAAAAATTACAAAATGCATGTGTTAGTTACATCAATAACTTGAAAAGAAGAAGCCATGTCACAGAACCATTATAAAAACTGGATGGTTAAACACGGAAAGTAGACGACTATTTAATTTTGCCACAAAACTAAAGACAATTACTCTCAACAACACTCTGCAGTTCTTGGCATCGAAACTAATTTAACTAAACTCCCTCCATAACTACAACACAAGACATAAAATCAACTCCCAAATACTGCGTCACAACAGTGCAACATTCCAACGATCATTCAGTTACATGGTTAGCTGTGTCTGGAACGAGCTGACACCCAACCTGAAAATGACAAGTTCCTTAGCAGTTTTCAAAAAAATATATAATTAGACGTATATTGTTAACAGGCCAAAATCGTCAGAACTAATGAAGGTTGTTTGACAGACAACATATACAACTTACATAATGTAACCAAGACAGTAATGTGTGATAGCGAGGAAATTTTTTTTTTGTTCATTTATCATCTTGTATTTTAATAGTTAATCTATTATGTATGTAAACAAATATTTAAGTAAGTCCTAATAATTTTATTATTATTACTATTTTATTATTTCGATGTTTTCTTTTTTCTCTGTAAGTATATATTTCGCTAGTGATACTGTTTGCACTTGACAAATTGTAAACCAGCTGTTGTGCTGAATTTTCATAGTGTATAGATAAATATAGATGTCGGAACCTTCGCTGCCTTTGTCAGCGAGCTCTGCACCACGATGGTCCTCTACACTTCTCTGATGTTACAATGAATTTGTGGTAACCTTAAAATTGATTCTGTTAGGTCTGTTACCAGCATCCTTCATCGCTTCAAGTGTAAACAGTGAGTAATAACGTTATTTACGAGTTTTGCTTTGCTTATAATAAAATTCCTTATTTGAACTTAAATATTTCATTTTTCAAACTTAAATATTGTGTTAGAGAACTTCCAGTGTCCACTTGTCGCTCGGTGGGTACGACAGAAGCAACGATCTTGTAGAATACAAAAAGTCGTCTGGCCCAAAAGTGTATTCTGAGTTCATAGTCGTGTTGAAGGGTTGCTCGTTCGGGCATCGACAGCTGAGATTTTTCCCATTCTGACAGCTAGTCATGTCACGTCATTGCAAAGGCAGACAACCTACAAAAGTGAACACCACAATAACAATATTGACTGAAACTATCCATATTTATAGGAAAGTGAAATTTAAAGCAAATTCCAAAAGAATTTGTTCTTAAGAAGATGACATGTTTCCCAGCTTACAGACTGCTAAACACTTTCTTGAACATCGAGAACAACAAGGGGTAATTTTCGGCAAATTGTTAAAAAGCTAATGTTTTTCTAGTTTTTTGTTATTGTTACTGTGCTGTCTACTATAGCCCATTACTTTGTACTGAAATTATTTTTATGTGTTTTCTGTAACTTGTGTACTTAACTTCGGTAAGTTAGCTGCGACAGTATTAAAGATTTTTTTTTTACAAAACAAAGCAACCATGGAAGTAAAAGTTTTAATGATCATGTATAACTGATGTCAATAGATCTATAATGGCATAATTACATGAACAATTTGTAAATTTTAAGAGCGGGAGGGACAGGCCTAAAAACATGATTTCCTCGCTGGAAAGATATGAGGTACATGGTGGTTGTTATGCACATTTTACACATAAACCATTGAAGATGAGTGTCAGTCAAGCAAGGGGTGAGGTGGGAGAGTAGTCGTCATGGCTGTAAACAACTCGACTCTCTTGGCTGGTCCAGTGTACCTGAGTGTGGGAAAAATTATCTTTGAATGAAGTAGTTTTGGTACGCTAGTGTCAGTGGACTTGTCCAGTAGCATTTGCGCACTTAATCACGGGTACAAACCGCTGATTTTTCATAAACGGTGCTGGAAAACATATCTGATTTGTCTATATTTTTTAACCTTTCTTTGGGACATTTTAGAACTCTACCAAATACGTTTCCGCCCGCGCATGTAGGCCGCTAGGTGCAGAGAGCCAGGATGGCTACTCGTTCTTCTTCGTCATGTGTGTATTCACAGTGTGCCAAATTTTCTTACTTAATTTAAACGCCTGATATTGTTATGCTATGTTTCTGCTTGTAACTTCTGTGAACCAGATCCACAGTGCTAAGACTTGAATAATGTATTTCGTACTGATATAAACCGTAATCTAATAAACCAGAAGTAATGGAATACAGTGAAGTATATTATTTCGGGACGAATTTTTTTTTTAAATTCCTTCTGTGTCTGTGGAAATTGTAAATTTGGCCTATAATGTAACATAACCTACAAAATTATTCCCACTAAATTCCGGAGTAAGTGACTACAAAACAAAAGATATGTTCCAGCTTGTAACCTTGCCTCTGGAGCTGGGTTATCATCAAGCTAGTGCACTGGTCTAGGAGTACTAGTGTGCTACATTTATCGTTTCAATTGGGGCTCAGGTGCTCGTACGAGAGGCAAGCGCTACAAAGTAGGTACTTTTCATAGGGAGCCGAGGTGGACGAATAGTCAGACAATTTGCCTCCCACAAAGGCGATACACGGTTGATTCCCGGCGGGCCAGACTCCAGATTTTTGTATGTGGGAATTGTGCCGGACAATGCCGTTGGTTGGCAGGTTTTTCGACGATCTCCCGTTGATACCCCGCCCTTTCATTCCGGCGCTGCTCCATACTCACATCATGTCACCTCTCACCAGCGCTAAAGACCTCGCACTCGCGTTCCTGAACCCTTTGTGTCTACCTGATAACAGGAACAGATTCCAGCTCCCGAAACGTCGTAACACTGTCTGTCTGGGAAACTACTGTTTCGTTTCTTCTCATCATTATGTCGTTTGTCTTTTCTGTTTGTGTCTGATATATGTTGTTTTTGTCTCGTCTGTTTGTTGTGTCGTTTGTTATTTTTCTGTTCGTGTCTGATATCCACTGTGTTTTTTGTTTTCTCTCATCGTTGTGTAGCATGTTACTTGGTTTTTTATTTTTTATTTTTATTTGTTATTATTTTCATTTATTATCTATTTGTTCCTTGTTTTATTAGACCAGATTCCATTTTGGAAACTTCATGTTGTGTATGTATCTTGCTGACTATAGCATACTCTGCTTATTTATGGTTTTCTATTATTTGTTTAGTTTTCTTTGACAGTCATTCATTTTGCAATGGAGTACGTCCAAGAAACTAAATCCAGTCAGACACACTTATACTTCATCCAAACGTACAGTGAGGTGGGTAACCTCTATACATTTGTTATATTCAGGTCCCCTGCCACATCAACCTCTGCCTGTCTTGGAGTCTGTTGACCCTGCTGTTCTTTATCACCTGAATTGTATCTCTCCCTTGCCCTAGTAGCTCGTATGCTGTCAGCACTTTTACGTCCACCATTTCCTGTTTTTTTTTCTAACCCACTCCACCAACCCTTTTAATTCTTCTCTTACACATACCATTATTCCTTTCCCTGCCCTTCCAGCTGCTGAAGATTATGAATTTGCCCTGCTTACATTCACCGAAGCTCCTCTCTGCTCAACCATGTCTCCACTGCTACTGCATCTGCCTCGTATTCAACCTTACTCCATAAAGCATCAAAGTGGCCATATACATTCCAATGATTTACAACCATTATTTCATTTTTATAGCATAACCTAGTGTTTGAATCCCACTTTGTTTGCCTCAATTCTCCTCCCCATGCCCCTTACTGGGCAGTAGCCAGTATACAATGGGTAACTATTCTGAATATTTAACAGCACACAAAGTAGCATAACCATGGTAGGCCTAAATAACTTTTAATTTGATTGCTACCAACACGTTTCCACTGTAAATGTTACAAATAACTACTCATTGTGTACCGGCCAAACTATTGATTTTAAAGGTAAAGTATATTCATACAAACTGTTTCTACAATTGTGAAAAGTAGTTGTATCTAAAGAAAATATTACTTTACTTACCTTGAAATTTGCCGTTTTTCCTAGAAATCCTAAGTCAGACTCCTGTTTTACGTGTTTGCCATGATGTCTGCTTATGTGCTTCTAGCGTTATTTATTGAAAGTAGGGCTAATACATTACGCAACTGTTATTTATTTCTGCAGTTCTAGTGTTACGGAAAGTGCCAAGCTGCTGACACTTGTTTTCACAGTGTGAGTTGCGTGTATTAAGGGAAAATTTGACAGTGTGTAGTACAAGTGACCGTTGCAAGTAAGAGCGCTTCACAGCATGCTAGTAGTTATGTAAAGTGAGTTTTATTTACGTTTTAGAATTTGTAGCTCTCCTAGATAATAGGTATTAGCTTTTTTTTTGCTGATTGAGATACCATGAACTGGGTATACTTTGCACCAGCATGGGTAACTTTGCCCCACCAATAATAATTATGTGTGTGTTGATTAGTGCAATATATTAGTGATCATTATATGAGTACATCAAATTAATTTTTAAAATACCCAGCCATCATCTGGTTTCACTTCACCAAACGTCCTAAGTGTGCGAAGAGATATTGACCAAGGTACCACGACAAAAGGGGAACGAATTCATAGTTTACAGATTGTGGCAAGGGATGTGTATCCGCCATCAAGTTGAGTTAAGTACCTACTACGATCTATTTTTACCTACTGATCTTCTGTTAAAAAAATTTACATTTCTTAGTGTGCGTTATTTGTCTGGTCTCTATTGCCATTCGAACGTGTTAAATACGTTTTAGAATGGGTATTGAAGACCTGTAACTATTTTGAATGCCTTCAATTGGTGCTAGAATGAGATTAAACTGTGTGTGTAATTGTGTATAAAAGACTTTTTGTTTGCGTATTATTATTATTATTTTGCGTACTTTAATGACACAGTTTCCCAGATATTTACTGCTTTTCCCCAATATACAATTTTTAAATGCAGCCTTATTTATTACTGGTGGCTATATATTTCAGTTATATTTCACTGAAATTGATGAACAGTACATTTAATATATTTACCATTAATGATTTACTGTATGTATTTTTACCCCATAATTTCCTGATCATAACATCCCTCCCCACTATTGAATTTTTATAAAGTATGCTTTTTCAGTACTCGTGCAAGTTTTTTCTGGTTATATTTATGTAAATAGGCTAATGAATTTCAGCTATTTTTTATTATTAATAATTTACGTACTTTTACCCCACAATTTCCCATATCTTCATAACCCTCGTCACTAGCCAGTTGGTAGAATATAGGCATATAAATTGTGACTACTAATTTTTGTTATTTTTCCTGAAATTATTCATAAATAGTACACTTCTGCAGTTGTTTGTTTTCGATTGAGTGGTGATTCTTGATATTTACAGTGGAGAACGGAGAAGGGTAGAAAGTCTATGCTTGTTAGGACGGTAATGGAGTGAAATGTCCTGCAAGATGAATTGGTGACTGTGAGAGGGGCTGGAGGAAGGCTGATAATGTAAGGATGGGGAAGAGTTAAATATCAAATTTAGCTACTCATTGTGTACCGGCCAAACCATTCATTTTAAACATATAGTTTATTAGTGAAAAATATTTCTAGTGACATAAATAAAGAATTTTGTTAGGTTAGACAGTGTCTCAGTTCACTCATAGAGTGCTCTCTCGCACTCTCTCTCTCTCTCTCTCTCGTGAACATGTTATATTGACGTCAGAGAGAGTGCTCTCTGGTCCAGTGGCGGTTTTAGCCGGTGAGCCCGGGCCCGCTCAAAATTTCGATGTTTTTTTTAAATTTTTAACTAAATCATTATTTTCTAATTGGCGGCTAAAATGGAATATTATTACAGCTATACTGGACAGCTGGACAGATTATCATAAAGACAATGAATTACAATAACTTATATTTATCGTGTAGGTGTAATATAACTAACCCCCCCCCGACCATAGTCCAACCAACGCGTTACACGGAGCGGCGCAGCAGACAGCAGTGTCGGATATATCGCAGTCGCGTGGTGCATTCGTTTGTCGCCTGAAGTTCGGGGTTGATGGCTGTGGTTACACGAGACTCGTTACAGGAGCTTATCTATGTTTGAAGTTATCATTTTATCACTAGTCTTTCATGACACGTTGACTTTGGCAGATGTTGCATGTTGGCGTAGGCAGTAAAGTATACAGTGCATTTTGTGATATCGTTAAAATGAAGCGGTCTTTAGTAACGTTACCAGCTAAATAAGATGGTGCAAATGGTGGTTCCAGTTCCAGCAGACGAACATTTGTAGTAAAAAATTAAGCACAGCAGTTGATTCCCCCCTGCGCAAAAATTCTATGTGTAGAACTATCCGCTACCGAAAGTAGTTCAGATGGTACAGCCTGGCAGAAAGATGTGGTGAGTTTAGACATAAGTTCGGATTGTAAAAATGGCCCCACTCAACCAAAAGGTAACTTTCCGCATCATATTATATTTGGTGAACAAAGGTTGTTCCAAAACAGTTGGTACGACAAATTTTCATGGTTAGAATATTCAGTTCAAAATGATGCAGTATTCTGCTTTGATTGCCGTCATTTATGGCGACCAAACACGAACATTCAATTGTTCATTAACTTTCTTTAACTAAATACCAAGGGTGGTTAGGCCTACAAGCAAAACAGTCTGGACGAGTCACAGTGCAAATAAATGATCACGTAACCAAAACTTTAGTGGAAAATTGTGAGACATTGAAATCTCTTATTAGAGGTGTTATGTTTTGTGCTCGGCAAAATATTTGTTTTCAGGGACAAGAGAAAGTTCGGATAAAGTTTATATATATATATATATATATATATATATATATGGTCGTCTCAATTTGTTGGCGAGAGTGCGAAAAAACGAGAGAACGAAACTGTTCATTCGCTGCACAAACTCGTTCTATCTGGCGCACGCCATCTTGATTACAGCTATGGTTTGAGGTTATTGAAGAAATGTGTGTCACATATTGAAAATATTTCAATATTTATACATAAATAAATATTTCAAATGAACAATTAACTATGGTGAGAAGTTGTATAAACATTTTCTGCCCTAATATACGTTTAAATACACAATATACAAAATTACGGTATTGCTTATAAAGAGTTATTCGCAGTTTGAAATACGAAGCTGGTAAGTTTTTGAAACTGTTATTTGAATTGCCTACAAATATATTTTATGTGTTTATAACTTGTATTAACAAAATTTACGCACTTGTGACCTTTGCATCAATTGTTTACAAACTTGAGAGTGCATCGTCCCAGTTGGAGAGAGCGAGAGTGCCAGAGAGCTCTCTCCTGAGAGTACTCTTTAAATTGGGACACTGCCTTAGGTAACCTAACCTGACCTAACCTTACATTAGGTTACGTAACCTAACCTAATCTAACTTCTAACAACCTAACAAAACTTTTTTTTACATAGGATTACACAGAACATCACTAGAAACATTTTTCATTAATTAACTATGTCAAAAATAAATAGTTTGGCCGGTACACGATGAGCAGCTAAACTTGATATTTTCCGGGAAGAGTCCACTCGCCACCGGGCGGTAGCCCAATTGCGAGGATAAACTTATTATTATTATAACCACAAAACTAGAATACAGCGCCATTTCAGGCGAGTCCTTAATTTTATTATTTTGTATCCGTAAAACAGTACTCGCAATACTTACTTCACAACATATTTCGCAGCTACAAAAATAAAGGTCAGCGTCAGGAGACATAAATTTCTTCCTCTTTCGCCACAGTTTCCAACGATTTCGTTTGCGCTTTTTATGAGTAGCCTCCATTTCTATAACAACAAACGCCAGCAACAGCAAGCACAACAGGTAAAAACACAGCTTAAGTATATAGTAAGTAATTTAAAATATTTAGATTAAAATAGCTTATTACTCGATAAATTTGGTAGCATACATAGTTTCTGATAACACATAAAATACTAAAGTGTAGTATTATGTACCATGGCATGTTTTTAATGTTGGTTAACATGATTAGCCTCACTTAAGCGCACGTTTTTCCACTTCCGCATTCCATGCTCTTCTGTTTATTGGTGTAGTCCACGTGGTGGTGTTTCGTATTACATTTCATTTTTCAGGCTCGAGGTTATTTTCGGATGTTAGGAAGTATTGAGTTTCCTGTATATTGATTGTTTGGGGCACAGTCTAACAAACAGTAAGTATCAAAAATGCTTTGTTTACAAATTTTTTTATAGATGCAGTTAAGTAATAAAATTAACTACTACTGCCTTTACGTAGGCGTAAACTTGTTTCAAGGAGTTAATTCGGTAATTGGCTTTATAACTGGCAAAGTCACTTTAATAATAACTAGTATTTTTAAGTAAAATGGTTACATGATCTCTGGGAATGTCCGTAAATCTGTTAGTACTTACGAATATGGGCCGGTTTCGCCAACCGCTGTAAGCCTTTTAACATTTTATAAATAGGATTACAGAAAATTTAACGTGTTATATCGAAGAAGTGCAGAGTCAGGTTGTTAGCAGACAATTGTGTATTGTATAGGGTGAATGGGGAGGATGGAAGCCTGCAGGAAAGTATAAATGTGATAGAAGAATGGTCAGAAAATAAAGGATTGAGGTTGAATATGAAGAAAACTACGATAATGAGGTCTACTAATAAAAGATAAGTGGTCAGAGAAAACTACAGTTGAGGTGGACAAGTGATTGGGGTGGTGGATAGGTACAAGTACTTGGGAGTTATACTGCAGGATGACTTAAAATGGGGTTTGGTGGGGGGGGGGGGGTTGGAAGGGGAAGGTTAAAGGAGTTGTAAAGAAGGGGAGAGGTGCTTTGGGGCTGTTGGGATGGATACTTAAGGGCACAAATAAGGGGGTGAAGGAAAGGCCTACAACACAATGGTGTGGCCCATCCTGGAGTATGCAGCAGCAGTCTGGGACCCATACTTGGGGGTGGAGGTGCTAGAGTTGGAGAGGGTACGTAGAAGGGTAGCCAGGTGGGTACTTAATACGTGGATGACGGGGAGGAAAAGAGACCATCAGTAATGGTCAAGTCACTAAAATGGGGCACACTGCAGGAGAGGCAGGAAGTGGAAAGATTGTTGAGGATGTTCAAGGTGATGAGATGTGTTGGAGGGAGTTGGATCCAAAGAGGACTATAGGAGAAGAGGGGATCATGAATGGAAGATTCAGAGGGTAGTAAAAAGAATAGACAGGGGGAAAAATTCCAAAGTAAGCAGAACAGTAAACGAGTGGAATGAACTTAAGCGGGAAGGGGGTAAGGGAATTTAAGAAGAGAGCGAGTGAGATAGCAATGGGTGAACTGAAAGGAGAGGAGGGATAAACATAGGGAAGAATTACCCTGCCACAGGGCAGCAGCCCAACTGCAGGAGGACAACACAATCAATATGTTTTGTTTATCCTCTTCAACAAATGTTAAATGCTTAAGAGTTTGGTGAAACTGGGGCTATGTTTTATTTAACTTTTAATATCAGTTATTAAATTTTTGAGTTACAGTAAGGTAATATTTAAATTACTTTTTGAAAAGTCCTTGAATTTTTGGGTTTATTTACCTAATATTCAGGCTATTTTCCTAACATTAAATCCTTTCTCAGAAATATGAAACCATATTTTGTCTATGCATTATTTCTGTAATATAATTTACTTGATAATAACAGATGTTTTGCAGTGTCCGTGAAATCGATACATTTCTGGCATACCACAGCTTGTTAGGTTACGCCTAAAGTGTTAGCGACAAGTAGTATTCTACATCTGCTAGAGTTTAATGGCAAAACTTTTTTAGAAGAGAAGTGTTGCAAAAAAGGAAACTGATGAGTTTTGAAAAGGAAAAGTGGCCCAAACGAAATGTATTTAAGAGAGTATTAAAAAATAAATGATGTGTCAGGTGTGAGAGAAGCTAGCGTGCAGTGCATGCTGCAGAGCAGAACGTCTCCTACGTTTCTCAAGTCGAAGTTGCCCGACCACTTCCGAAGCGGTGTTTTGTTCCAACGATCTCACAATTTACGTTGACAATATTTCACTTTGCTTACTTATTTTATATTTATTCAGTTACAATATGTAATTTGTGGTAATTTTAATACCTTTAACTGGGAAAAACTTCTCTAATGTGGGCTAATACAAACAGTAGCATGGCATCAGCCTTATTGTTTACATTAGAAATGGTAACAGACTGAATATTTTTAAACGATATGTCTCTTCAAAAAGTACGTAGGCCTACTTTTTTTTGTGATTCAGTGTAATTTATTTTTGTGAATTTTTTCAATAAATATGAAGTTTCATTAAATACGAAATTTTTAATTTTAAATTAATTTGAAAATTTCTGGTTCATTTTTAATTAGTGAACTTCA
>PNEQ01040381.1:0-30994 GCA_003012365.1 Medauroidea extradentata | reverse complement strand
GCAAGAGAAACCTTGCTTATGCTCGCATGTCAGCACTTTATCCAATGACAAATCGCAACTCCGGCCTTAAGCTCAAAAACGGACTATTAATTTATAACACAATGATCCGTCCTATTTTAACATATGCAGCTCCAGCGTGGGCTTATTGCGCGAAATCGCACACTCGTAAATTACAAGTGTTGCAAAATAAATGCTTAAGTATCGCGGCAGATGCACCTCGGTACACACCTATTAGATACTTGCATGCAGAGCTCGCGGCTGCCGGAACATAACTCTCCCCATCCACCACTTGTCCCGGATCACGGCTTTATACTCCCCGCCGATGTGGCGGTAGTGGGGAGGACGTCTTCATCCTAGATTGCTCAGAGTCGCACGCTTGCGCGACCCTTAGCTTCGTATTATATCAGTACGCCCAGAATGCCTTTGAGAGCACGGCCATAGAAGAACAGGTCTGGATACTTGCCTGGATATTTGACCCCCTTGTTGTTTGGCTGTAGTTCACCAAGTTACCGAGAATATTGTGTTTTATTGGCGCTTCTGTTAGGGCGGTCGGACTCAAACTCCGCCCACTTCTTTTCACTAAGATTAACAATTTATCAAAACATATTTTTTATCAATTTATCAAATACTTCCTTCGTTCACAAATTTAAAAAAATGGCTCTAGCAATATTTATTTACTTTATAAATTTAACAATGGAAAAAATTTGGTGGGGTTTGAGTCCGACCGCCCTAACTGAAGCACCAATAAAACACAATATTCTCGGTAACTTGGTGAACTACAGCCAAACAACAAGGAGTCAAGCAAAATACATTGGTAGATAGGCGAGTGTCCAGACCTGTTCTTCTACGATGGTGCTTGAGAGATATCATTTAATAGAAGCAAATTGAGTGTGCTATGAAATAAAACTTAGAGATACTTTCTTCATAATCCCATGGAGATCAAACTGTCTTCTAAGCAATTAATTTACAGCAGGGGTGCCTACAAGGGGGGGTTTATGACGCAGGTATGCGTCATTGAAATTTCAGGGGGGTGGGTTGTGGAAGAAAACTGGAAAAATAGATTTAAAAATCATACGTTCAAAGGGTTTCTTGTATGTGGGGAAAAGAGCAATGAATGATTGGGATGGAAGATGAAAGACAACAAGTTGTTGGAAGTATTTGCTATTCATCTTTTGCCCGGGTGGGGGGTGCGGTGGGTTGTGGCATACCGTTGTGGAAGGGTTGGTATTATGTAAAGTTTGCTGGAGGGAGGGCATAGCCAGCACTGTCCCACCGCAAGCGTGTCTATGGAGGTTTCCACCAGTCACATACAGTTCATGTGAGCGTGAATTTTTGAGGTGTCAGTAACTTGTGGGGATGCATATTTTTTCGATAACGTTTTAATATTTCAAGAAGAGCTAGTCAGGTGTTTAGAAACTATTGTGCAATGGAAAAGTAAGACAGGACAAGTGGTCGCAACATGTATTCTATTAAAATTCTGAGTACTATTATTTGTAAAACTAGAATCATAAACATTTTATATGAATGCGCTAATAAATCTGTAATGAAACTTTTGTTTTATATTGGTTTTCATTAAGATACCATTTATATAAATCAATAATTAATGTGAATTTATTAATTAATTAATAACATTAATAATATTTTTTTAATTTTTACAATAATTTTTTATTCACATTTCTTTTCGTTCCATACGTGACTGTTTCGACTGTTGTGAATGCCATCACATGTAAAAGTAGCCTCATCGGTCCACAAAATGTTGCGAGAAAATCCAGGTTCGTTTGCGCATTGATGCAGAAACCAGCGAGCGAAATCGACTCGTGACTGAAAATCAGCTGGTTGTAATGCTTGCACTTTTTCGCGATGAAAATGGTGTAGTAGTTGTTCATGCAGATCCCTCAACACACTTTGATGGCTTGCATGCATTGTGCGAGCAATTCCACGTGTGCTACTTGATGGCGAATCGGTGATGCGTTCCAATACTTCCTCCTCAAAGTTGACTGTTCGAACATTGTGTCTCACGCCTGTGTCATACCTGTTCGTTGTAAGTGTTCCAGTCTCGCGTAATCGTCGGTCCACAGACGAGAACATTCGATATCCTGGACAGTGTCTATTTGGAAATATCTATGCTAATACTCGACGACCTTATCGACAGGGCGAAAGAAATAGATGCTGACAACTCTGGTCACACTAATGCAACTCAGGGGACCATCCCACTTCACACTTCTCAAGCAGTTGCACCCAAACCATGCCCAGCATTGGCGCCCCACTTACCGAAATATTATCTCTACCCTGCTACCACTTGCGTTGAGACTGCGATGTGCATAAGGGTAATCATATTACCATACCTACGGATAGATGCCACACTGCCAAACCTCTGGAGAACAGTTTGGGAAACCAACAAGCTGGCGTCCATCTCAGACCCAACAACCCAGCTACACGAAAAGGGTCTTAGGCCTCAAGATAGCAGCACCACTGTTAGTAGCACTCAACATAATTGCCTCCATTCATGGGAGGGAAGTGTGTGTTATGCTCGATGCTGCTGCGACAGCGAATTTCCTCAAGAACGCTATCCTCATGCAGAAGAAGCAAGACACCTTAATCACACTGCTCAGACAGTGCAATTAACTCAGGCAGACAATTACCTGCCACTAATTGGAGAAGTCGAACTGCCCCCTCACCACACCTGCAAGCGTTGAATCCACCAAGTTCTTAGTGTCCGATGCCTTAGACACAAAAATACTGTTGGGACAACCATGGCCAGACGAAAATTACCGTATCCACGACTGTGTTCAATATCGCATATTCCTAGTAAAGACTCTACATCATACCATGTTCTGTGACCTACTCAAGGAACACACTGCTATGCAAACCATCCAACTAGAGGTTATCACTCCAGACTGGAGGTCCACTAGCCAAAACTAAAGCAGCTATCCAGAACACACAGCTCCAGCATGCCAGGCTGATGTATAACCAGCTGAAATCGTATTGAGACATGAGTAACAAGTCATGAATGATCAAATTACGAGCATTCTGCAAAACATTGAATCATACAACCGATTACTCACCACACAACTCCAGCATTGTAGTACTATGCAAAAATTGTGGGGACATCTAATTTTGAGTTTATTACTCGCTTTTAAACAAGATCACCCTCTCGGAAGCTCCACCAGCCACTGACATGGCCAATATATTATGCAGCCTGGAAGAGGCCATAATATTCAACTCTTGATACGAGGAGTGGTTATTGGCAGATACCAGTTTACATCAATCCCAGACCTCACAGCCTCTACTTCGCCTGATGGCGAGTGGTATCAATTCAGTGCCATACCTTTCGACCTGAAAAGTCTTTAACCTAATCAAAGGATGATGAACCATGTGTTTCTCGCTGGATACCTGCGAGTGTTTTGTGGGGTCTACCTAAATGATATCTCTTTGCACATTGGACCTTACACTGAGAACATTTGAATCGAGTTTTGGAGCGACTCACCATCCATGTATCAGGGGCGTCATTTAGTGGGGCAGGAGGGCGGCAAAAGCCTCCACCCTAGATTTATAATTTTATATGCATAAAATATATTTTTATATTTTGTTATTTAAATATTGTTAACTTAAGCACATAGAACTGAAGTTTTATTATTAAAGTTTCTAATTTATACATGCTTAATTATTTAAAAATATGCAACAAGGTCACTGTCGCCGAAAAAAATCTTCCCCCCCCCCCACCACAAGAAAAACCTGAAATGACGCCGCTGCATGTACTCACAGCCGAGCTCGAGAATTACTTCGGCAAAGGAACCATTGACAAATTGTGTTATACTGTAACCTCACAAGGAAGCCTTCCATAACCTTGAAAGTTAACAAATTCTAGAGGATGAACCGCTCAATAATCTTAATCAACTGCGACAATTTTTTAGGATTGATCAATTGTTTGCGGGATTTCCCCCAGAATATCGCTGCTTACATGGGTACACAACTGCCCGATCAACCACAAGAGATGGACAAGGGGCCAGTCGAAGACCAACCGAGCACTCCAATTGCTCAACACCACCAGTACCAAGAAGACTAAGGTAGCACGATAGGTTTTGCTCACACAAGAATTCTCATTTGACATTCAGCATTTCCCAGGAAGGAAAAACCTACTTTCGGTTGCTATGTCGAGAGCTCCTGAACCCACCCACGAGACAGATGCCCTTCACCACTGAGAGCATGTCCCTATGCCCTGCCAGCACTGTATGAAGCTGTAGTGACCCTGTATCGATAGCAAATATTTTCATTCTGGAACATTGTTAGCCAATTAAAGCAAAAGTAGCAGGAAAACCCAGAAATCCTGCATCTCATAGTAAACAAGTATGCCAAATAAAGAAAATACCAGAACTATTATGGCTTTGCCCCACCATTCAAAAGGAATAGAGACTCTGGGTCCCACACTCCTTGTGCAGACACTTCCCCGATCATGCACTCGCAGGCAACATTAGTACAGAGGAAACCAACCAGCAGGTACAACAATGCTACACTTGAAAAGGAGTTACCAGGGACATCAAGAAGTATGTAGCACAACGCCACATTTTCGCCACTTTGAGTCCCAGTACTATGTCACAGGTCAAGAAAACTTCCCGAAGACCCAAAACTATCTGGACTGACATAACCATAGACATTGTGGGGTCTTATCTCCGAAGTACTGCCGGACATTGCTTTGTGCTTGTCATAACTGACCTATTTTCAAAATGTGTAAAAGCATTTCCCCTTTGCAATGCCGAACCAAAGGTGATAATTCACCAACTCCAAGACATTTCCTCGCTATGGTTACCCACTATGGGATAAAATTCACTAGCCAACTTTGTAGTACCGCGAGAGATGCAATCAAGAGTTGAAGAAAGTGACGAGAGTGCACATCCAAGGCAACCATCACCATTGAGATCCCCAAATACTTTTCAGTTTGTATTGCCACCAAAATTCTGCATTACAATCAACCCCGAGCGAGCAACTTTTAGGGTGCATCCTTAGTAGACCAGGAGATTGGAAGTGTGAGAAGCCGCCATCGTCCTACCCTCCACCCCAGGAAATCAGAGAATGAACTCAGTAACAAGCCAGGGCTGCCAGAAAAATCAACGGGAGTACATTGAACGCAAGAATTCCAAGAATGTACCTCAGGCGAAACAGTATCTCCAATAAGGACAAGATTACCTCTTGAAGACCCATCCACTATCAGACTCAACTTTTACCACGCAGGACTAACTCCTAACTGTAAAGGCACATTTACCATTACACAAAGAGGCCAAGAATATTGTACTCAAGACCAGCACTGCAACTTCAATAAGGTTCACAGAAGAGCAAACTGTGCTTGCATCTCTAGTCGTAGATGAAATTAAATATAATCGGAAATACAAAACACAAGAGGTGGAGCCTATTTTGGCTCGGCAAAAGTACCTTCCCTCTCCGACTTACAAAAGTCAATTAGAAAATTTGTAACTTCACTCTCACTGCCACTTGGATGGCAGTTTCGCTGTCTGCCAACCAGCGATCTTTATGCAGACATAGCTTCCATGTGGCAGTGAACGAGACTGGTCAGGTTGCACTGTACCTTGCGTATTCTGCCTGAAAGGAGTCGCGGCGCTGGGCATCTCAACGCCTACGCCAGGTACTCTATCCGCAGATCGTCACAATGAACTTTGGTAACTCGTCCATTACTGTGCCAGATAAAGCAAATCGTTCTGCTGCAGGCTCATACGACCGTGTGAGGTTCGCTCCATTTCGCTGCGAAGTCAGCGCAGAAGTTTCGTTTGCCCACAGAGAGAGTGTGTGCCTTGGCGTAAACATGCTGCCATGACAGGAGCAGTTCAGGCATCTTGTCTGTGGGCTTAAGCCACTGGTGCGCATAATGCTGCCATTTAGCCCGCATCGCTGCATGTTTCTCTTCCTTTTCTTCTCTGTTTTCACTGCAGGGTTTATGGGCTCCTCCTCAGCCATCGCGGCACAGTGGTATTCTCCCGAGTTTTAGGTTGCACCCCAGTAGAGCAGCTGCTGGTGATTCGCCAGTTGCAGCATTCACTCAACATCGGAGCGTAAACACGGCTGCTAGCAGATGTTCGGCCCAAGTGTCGTGCCTTTGCCCCACAAAGTCGGAGCTGCGTCTTCAAATCTTGGTTCCTACGCTCTGTGGGGTTATCATACGGGTGGTACTCTGACATGGTGTGGTGGTAGATGCCCTACTTCTCGCATGCGTCTCTCAATTTGCTGCCTGTGAACTTCGACCCATTATCCATAAGCAGCGCCTTGGAGTAGCCCCACTGAGCATAGAATTCTGTGTCTAGAATGCAGATGATGTTCTTCACTCAAGCGCTCAGGATGGCATATGCTTCGACCCATCTAGAAAACATGTCTGTTGCAACAAACACAAACATTTTTCTGCTTCTGGAGCTGGGATATGGACCCATGATGTTCAGAGCGACAAATTCGAATGGAGGATCAGGTAAAGTGTTGTGGTTTTTGTTCGCTGCCAGCCCACCAGGATTTGAACTTGTTGCAGGTCTCGCAGAATCGGACGTAGCATTACACTGCTTGGTCACCCCTGGCCAGTAGAATAGGTGGTTGATGTTGTGGATAGTTTGGCACGCTCCTGGGTATCTGGCGAAATGTCTGTCATGGGCATTGTAGAGCATTCTGTTCACGCGGAGACATAAGCAGTCTCTCTCTACAGCTCATCCTACATAGTGGGGTATGTCTCAACACGCCCATCAACAACTCGCCAATGGCTTACCACTCCATTTACGCACTTGCTCATCTTCACCTGACAAATCGTGCAGTCAAGCTGTGAACAACTCACTTGTAGACATTGATGTTAGTCTCCTTTGGCTCAGCGATCAGTTGGTACAACTCTGCATCTTCTGAGGATGGCCCAAGCAGCAGAATGTACTCCCACTCGTTCTCGTCACATACGATTACAACATACGGGACAGAGTGTCGACAAGCTGATTGTCGTTTTCTGCATCGTGCTCGACCTCGAAGTCGTACCCTTGCAGCACAATGGATCATCTTGCGAGCTTGCTGTGGGATTCGCGTATGGAATGCAGCCACACTAGGCATTTGTTGTCCGTGTGCAAGGTGAAAATTTGGTACTCGAGATAAGTATAGAGCGCTTCATTGCCCAGATGACTGCTAGGCACTCCTGCTCGTTTACGTGGTACCACCTTTCCATGGGTCCGAACTTCGTGCTAGAGTAATCGATGACTCGCCTTTCTCCCTTGTCACCATACTGGTACAGTATCGCAACGATCATGTCCTGACTTGCGTCAGTCTGGAGGTACAGTGGGTGCTGATTAGTCATAGTGCATCTAGATTTCACACTGGACGAATGAAGTCTTGAATTCCCTGAACACTTGGTCTGTTTTCGTAGTCCTGCGATACTGTTTCTGTGACAACAGTGCAGTCAGCAGTGCTGTTATGGTAGTGAAGTTTCGGATGTGCTTGCAGAGCCAGTTTATTAGGCCAAAGAACTTATGCAATTGCTTCTGCATGGCTGGCAGCTGACACTTCTCAACAAGGCATAGGGTTCTATTCCCTTCTCGCTGACAATACGGTCAAGAAACTCATGTTAGCTTTGCCAATGTCGCATTTTGGTATCACGCAGGTTAGCACATTGATGGCCAATCGCTCCAGGACGAGCGACAAATGGATGAGATGTGCTTCCCACGTGTCAGACCATATCAGCACGTCATCTAGGTACACCAACATAAAGTCTCCAGCAAGTCCACTCAGCATCTGTACTGTCGTCTGGAACATAGCTGATGATCACTTCAAACCAAACAGATTCGCACAAAATTGATACTGACTGCCATCTGGGGCCGTAAACTCTGTTTTCTCCCGTCGTCTTGCCACACCGGAACTTGCCAATAAACACTTCGCAAATCTAGGAAGGAAAACACTGTAGCATGGCCAATGGTCGTAAGAGCGTTCTTAACACTGATGTATAGCAGTTTCAAGTTTTCTGTCTCCAGGGAGACACATCTCATATCAACACAGTAGTGTAACATAGTATTTTCTTAGGTTAAGTGGTATCTGAGAGTTGCATTGGCTATTTGCGGGCTGAATTACTCCATCAGCAAGTATTTTTTTTTATTTGCTCTTTAATAACTTTGGCTTGATGTGGCAAATAACTCCTAAAGGTTGTGTATATGGGTTTCTACATCAAGTCGATCCAGTACTCCATCACAACACTGCATCGCATGATATCATTAGCGGCGAATACTTCGCACCTTTGATCTACCAGTCGCTGAAAAGCATCTCGGTAAGCCGGAGGTTCCACCTTAACGGTGCGTGCACAGCCGCTTGATTTCGCTTCTGCATTGTAAGCTGTTCTACATTCAGTTGTGCCGAAGTGTAAACGTCTCGCCGCGGATTCGACTATGGTGGTCTGCTTCAAGAAGCAAGGCAGGTCTAGAATGATATCCTCCCTTAACTCAGGTATAACCAGAGCTGTTATGGTTTCGATGTCCCTGATGTGTACCACAATGGTGGCTCGGCCTATCGTTTGGCACCTCGCTCCTTCGGCAGCTAACTGAACTGATGGGTTCTTTGGGGTGAATAAAGTCCGGTCTGATAAAATTGTGCGAAGTTACAGCGTCAACTAAAGCATAGCAACGAAGGTTGCTCACGCTGACGATAATTTTGCATGAAGGTTGGTGTTTGCTGTAGATATGATGAAGAAGAGCATGTTGTGCTGTCCGAATTGTGTTTACATCTGCGTCAGGGTTAACGGGGACGTCAAGTCCCATCAACCCCCTCATCCGTTTAGCAACTGGGACTATCCAGTGTTGCCAACTCGTTTAGAGCAGACAGGTGCGTTTGGACAATCTTTGTGCCAGTGCATCTGACGTCCGCGACAATGTCATGGAAACTTTAGTGGCTGGTTGAAGTCGAGCTGGCATGGCGATTTTTTCGCAGTGTGCACATGACCCTTATTACGAGTGTCACTCTCATACTTGTCTGTCCTTCGGCGCTGTTGCTCATCTGTTGTTGGTGCATTGTAATGTCGCAACAGTGGTTGTGCTGCAGATTGAACGTCTAGTGACCCGCAGTGTTTCCCGGAACTGCAAAGCCATTTGGATGTTGGTAATGTGCTGTCACCGGAGGTGAAATACCAAAATGAGCAATGTTTGCAGAAAGGTGAATTATGTCGTTCCTGATTAACGGGGCACATTTCTACCATGTAGTGGGTGTTCCTATGGGCTAAGCAACACACTATCACCACATGGTGCGACATGGGTGGCATCTGGATGCCACCGCCTGGTGTGTTCCGATATGCGCAGGCGGTTCGTTCCGTGCAGAAGGCGGATGCGCACAACGGGCTTCGGTGAGCATGGGGGACACGGAACGTTCTGCATCCAAGTAGAATTATCTTGTCGAAGATCTGTTTATGTGATTCATGATATACAAATAAATTGTAACATGTTTTCCAATTAAACGTGATGTAAAGTCCTCCATTAATTTTTTTTATGTTCTACATGTGGTATACCTTTAACCTGGAAACACATATTTCTTGGCTGAATAGTTGGTTCCATCTTTGGCCTTCATGGAAAATATGTTGGTAAACACAATATTCGCCTGCGGCAAATGACATATTATGGAATAAGGTAGGCCTACTACAAAAATGTTACTTTAATGATGCAACAAATACAGTAATATAACCATAAACTTAGATTAGGCCTAGGCCTACTATGCAACTACGAGTCGTCGTATTACTATCTGTGCTGCTCGGAACGGCTATGTGCTTTGAAAGTTATATTTTACGTTCTTCCTACTTGTATGCCAAAAAGGTAGTAGTCAAAACCACTTTTTTGTTAAATGATAACCATCCCGTATACATACAAACTACAATCCCATTTGTGACATACTATCACTAGCTGCAAACGAAGGAACCTAACATCTTCCATTCACATAATTTAAGATTTTAAAACGCTAACCATTTAGATAGAGCTGTATTTCTTGCCCTTCCAAATTCACGATAAAATTTACGGCTGCTCGGTGGGTTATGTTATGCTTACATAAAATAAAGATGTACCCCAATAGGCCTAAATAATTAAGTTACAATATGTTAAAAGAACTTTTTTTAGGCCTGTCTATGTACCTATCTACCTTGAATCGTGTGTACATGAACAATAATGTAGGCCTAAAATATTAATTTATTTGTAGTGACCACCATCCCAATTTATCACTTTTGTTTATTGCAAAATAATGTATTTCAGTCAACTTAAATGCTACGCCTGTATTCAAACCAGTTGTACCCATTGTCGTTTATGTTAGCAATTCGTGACTTGTGAGGTCTGTATGCGACTAAAATTATTTATGAATCAAGAGTACAAAGTAATTTTTGATATACTTGTAAACACAAACGAACATTCTAGTTTTCTCACAAATAACCAAACAAAAACTTGTGAATCGTAACCACTTATATCTGCCATAATGTGGCAGCAGACGTAAAGTTTCAACTATGATGATAAATTGAAATTTTGGCTGATTAAATGTGATGGGAAAATTAAAGAAAATGTAAAGGGGATCTTTTTTAATAGGTATTTCACTCTTATTGGATATTATTTCTTCAAGCATGAAAAATAATTCAAAATATCCCACACATCAGCAAGAATCATTAATATGCGAGGGAAACTGTGGGCGTAAATAAACACAAAATAAAAGCTGTATCCGCTTTAGTATGACCAACAGTAGCATACAAAACTTACATAGAAAGAAAGAAATTTCTCATTCTGGCATTCATTGGTTCATCAAACGCCACTTTTTTTACTGTTGACGTCAGTTGTAGACGTGCCGATTTCGTTACTGTAACACATTGCGTTTTGCATTTAACGCAACCTGTGTTGTAGCCTGCCCTTAAGAGAGATAGAAAGCTGTCAATTTTTTACGGCCACTTTACGATCATTGTAGCATAGGTTTCTGCAAGCATTAAATCATCAAAGCATGATACATTGATTATTTCTAAATAACTTAGTGCTAATGTGGCTTTCATATAAGTACACTTCAATCGATTTAATTAGGCCTGCATTATTGCAATTTCAACGTTCACTCAGGTAGGCTTAGGTGTGATTTGCGTAGACAGCAACAAAAGTCTCACGAAAGAGACTAGGCTAAATTTCAGTCCTCCCATTTTATGAAATAAAGAGAATTGCAACAGAATCACTAAAAAATTAAGCACGATTCATGTGGAAACTAAACAAGTCGGTGAGAAAGATGTTACGTTGAAATACCCCACCCATGTAAGAAAAATAGGTAATTTCACTGTTCTCAGCAATTACAGACATAGGTGCTTGCAAAACATTCGCTACTTATTTACGTCATTTTCATGAATGGTTTTACAGGTACAAATAACCTAGTCAGTTGCCCAACTCTATTTTCTTCTCGTGTGCCATGGAAAATTGCCCTCAAAACATATTTCCCAAAAAGAATATGGAATCCTTGTCGATTTTTAATTGCATCTTTAGTAAAAGTATTTCAGTTACGTACATTTACTGATTTTTGTAACTATAAAGCTAAAATGTGGACTGGAAAACTTAAATAATTACGTTAATAAAAAACTTGTTACAGATAAAAATATCCAACTTTTATGTTAATTCGCTTTTAAACTTACAAAATTTGACCAATGCCCACACGTGAAGGACCTGCATCGAACCATTTGCAGAGCGCAAATTTCCAGGCACTTTGCACCTGTCACATGACCCTTGCACCTCCATGTCTGCATATTTAATACCAAAGCAATGCAGCACAGATGCAAATTTTGTGCTGCACCTCTCAACAGGAACATTTAATATGGCCCCTCGGGCTGTACTGATAACATAGCCTGGTTTGATAAGTGAATGCAGCCACCACATGCTTGTAAGTGATGCCGGCATCCAGATGTCAACCCCAATGTCTCTCAAGGACTGTCGTAGGTGAGATCAGCAGAACAAACAGCTGGCACACTGGTACAAATCGCCATGTGTTGTTATTAACTGGGAAAAGAACAAGATGAGGGCCTAAATAATGTCCGCCAGAATCAAACGAAAACAAAGATTGAGTGTTGCGAGTCTGTGTAGCGGCTTATGTCAGTGTATGGCGAGTGAATGCTAACTTCGTTTCACATAATTCAAATGTATTTTATTTTGTATCATGTATAAACAAAACCACACTGCTATTGCACTGGGGAGAATGGATTCGTTCAAGTGCCAACATTTGTACTCTATATGCACAAGTTAAATATAGGTATTTATTTATCGCAAGTGTTTTGTGTCAGTAAATATATACTCAATTTTTCAGCAGCAATATCTACCCAAAAGGGCATATGGTAAATTCTAAACAATTTTAGAAATACTTTAATGCTAAATCAACACCACAATAACAAAGTTTTGAAATACCTAAAAAATATGTAAATTATCAACCAAAACATATTAGACCAATTTTATACTATGCAATCATTTTTGCCTCTTTCATATGTCGTATCAGTGTTTGATTATTTTTCAAGTATTTGTGCAAGAGGAACGGCTAACCTCAATACCGAGCCACCAAAGTTGGGTCAGTCGGCAGCGTGGCGCATAAAGGATAGGATGTGTGTAACACTGCTCACACTTCATCTTCTGTGTATGTATGTATGTATAATACAATAGTTAACGTACCTTGCCAAAACCTTCATTGTCATGTATTTATTTGTGCCTGGAGTAAAGCCTTCCCAGCCCCTCAGACTTGTGCACCCAGGATTAAACACGTGCATATAACATAATATCAATGGTTTAATTCAATTCATATGTTTAAACTACCCAATGGGTTAGGGCTGGGATCGTCTTAGGTGCTGTGTATGTGTGCTTCTCGTACATCTTATTACCAATAATAATACATCAACCCAGGGGATATATTTTTTTATTGGCATGCAATCGTGGCGAATAAGGGAATGGGTCCTCTACAACCCATAATTCTTGTAAGTGAATTTCTTTCAATTAATTTCCGGCATTACAGTGTTTTCACACGTGTGGCCTCAGAGTAACAGAAACAGTTCTGGCATTATTTGGCATGGGGAGGGCTAAATACTTTCGCTAGTATAACTATGTGAATGTGAAGATAAATATATTGGAATAAGTCTAGGCAGTCTGCACACGACCCCACAGACATTTCACAATTGCTCTACCTACTTCAACTTCGCCAGCTAGCCGGCACATACATGTAATTCGTGAACAACCTATCATATCCATACAGGACATTCCACTGCTCATTTTCCTCACTAAACCTTACAGTAACCTGTTACCATTCTCTACATCACATCAAGTGGTGCCCTTGTGTGTGGCTTATTCCTACATATCGTAACATCCATTACGTGCAACTGGGAACAGGCAGAACACTAACAATGGCCACATGGGAAAGCACACCGAAAAGAAGCAATGATCACCCTTATGTGGAAGTGAAGAGTGTGCAGAAGCAGCCATCTTGGGCATTCCTGCCCATCATGGACGTCATACCTCCACCCACCTCACATATTCTCCACCCGCTTAGAGGAGTGGTGCTATGTGCAACAACAGCTACCACCCTTTCCTCTCCCAAGCCTTAAGGAGTGGTGTGTGAGCCAGCAACCACTCGTACCACGAACTGCCATTGGCGAGCGTATCGATCTGTGTGTTGACTGTAACAGCTGACTGCTCTGCTCCAGACCGACGCTCCCCTTCTTAAGGGCGTTCACGTGGGAAAAATTCAAAATTTTATATTTGCTTGGCATATTGTTAGTTTTATAGACATTACTTGTGACTACATTTTCCACTTGTAGAAATTTTTTAGCTCTTATAGTTTTCCCATAGCGGCATGTCAAAGTCAATATTTGCAAGTTACAGGAACATAGGTTTAACAAAAACCAAGTGATTTACCCAAATGAAATAATTTACGCTGAAGTTATATATAATGGGCACTATGCTAAAAGATTTAAAAACACAGAATGGAATTCCTTTGTACTTTATAAAATATCCGACAATGACGAAAATTTACCTCATTTGTGGCAATTTTTAAAAAAGACAAAATGACTTTGTTGTGTGTTTTTAAATAAAATTAACACTATGCCAAGCAAATATAAAATTTCAAATTTTTGCCATGTGAACAACCTTAACGGTTGGAAGTGAGCTGCCGCGCCCACGATCTAAGAACAAGGACTTCTTGAAACTCGTCTATCTACTAACATTCTAAAGATGTCACCCATACTGACCCATAAAGTTCACTAAGTAGTCGTAACCACTGCTGCTGTGTTTGTATTTCATTACAGGTTTGAATAGAAGCAGCATGCCTTACCTGTGCATTTTTGGAGTTGTTGAAAAAATCTTTTTTTCCATTACTTAAAAACTAGACCATTGTGTGGCATTGGTAAAAAAAAATTGTATACTATTAAATATTTACTAACACGTGTTTCAAATATGATTGTTGGTTACAAAAAAAAACGTATTTTCAAAGAAATACTATTATTTTTAAACAAGATTAATTATTTTTGAACCATTTAACTTCACAAATAACAACGAAGAAAAGGTAAGCTACATGTGTTGTGTTAGTTTTTAAGGAGTAAATGTTTTAAAAACATGCTATTTCCATTAAAGTTCGAAAGAGACCACATCACTACTTCTTTTCCAAATAGCACCAAAATATATATTTTGTATTATGTAATCTTATATCACTTTATTATATTACACTCTTTCTAGACGTACATTTACATGAAAATTTTCAATAAGAAAATAACTGTAAAAGATGTCAAAATAAAGAGAAAAAGAAGACAAAACCTGTTTACAAATAAATAAAATACTCTTTATAAGACCCTAAATTGTCATACTAATACAACAATTAATTTCTCACAAATATATAATCTTAAAAGAGTTAGTAAGATTCCAACGCAGCATATATCGCATCGATCGCAGAAAATATTATGCGTTCTCAAATTATTTTACTGTAGTTCATAATACAAAATGTACAATTTTCCCTATACATGACATGCATATACAGCACTACTTTGGCTACAGCGATCGCAGTGATTTCACAAACTAATGGGGTCAATAAAGGTACCAATTATTTGAGTGAATGCCAAGACCTCTTCTTCTTAGGCCGTGGCCGTGGTACATGCACCACGACCTCTCGTACAGCTGATAACGAGCCCATATGTTTTGATGATCAGTCTTGTGCGATGGGTGCTATAATAGACATGTGCGCTAATTGTTTACAAAACATTGGTACAGACCACGTGACTACTCATCAAGATGTCAAAGTCACCGAGGACAAGAAGTGGTTTGCATTGACGTCACGCATATCAACCAAGTGCATAGAGAAACACTATCAGTGACATGCTCACTCCCACATGTCAAATGTATGGCGTGCAACAACCACTGAAACTCTGTCATTATTGTAGCCTGATGACCCTTGTCAGTGCAAAAACAATGTAAAATTGTGCACATCCAAGTTCCAAAAATTTGACAGCTTGATCTTTGGACAATTGGGGCCCGTCAAAGTGATGTGCGATTCTTGCAAATGTATATAACAACATGTGTGTGCAGATAGAAGCGTTGATGACCATGCATGCCAATAAGCTACTGTGCCAACAGTTTACGCCCATCAACATAACAAGGATAGTGATACCACAGTTGGAAATTAGGTTGCCCATTATTCAAGTGGATATCTTGAAGCATGCCTGTCCATTGGTGTCATGCTAGACCTGCAGATTTACTGCTCACATTAATTGCCTGCAACTTCCACAACGAACCACCATGCAAGGCCACCTGTTTCAGTGCTACCTCCCCAGTCGGGAACTCACCACCTGCTTCTGACTACAGGCCCAAAGCCAAGGCCATCCACTCCGACAACCAGACACAGCAGCTGATGGCATACAAGTGGCTATGGCAGATGATAGGTGCAACCATGCATCGCTGACATAGACGCAAACACCTGTCACAGTACTAACCGTGACAACACGCCAGGCTCTGCCAACCTGCTCACAAATTTATGTGTACAATATACCAACCCCAGCGATGTTCAAGTTCTACCCACCTTCGCCAGAATCAACACAGAGGACCCACGAGAGTTTCCCAGTAACTGCATCTACTAATTGTACCATTACTGTGTGAAAAGTCGATTGGATATAGTGCGAGGGGGCGCAATTACAGGGGCCCTCTAGCACCTTATGGATAGCGACGAAGCATGGACTGAGCTGGGAGGAATTCGAGGCCTGACCTTGGAACAAAATAAGGAAAAGCCCTTAACCACATTCCTCAACTGGAAAATTCACATCATACAGCGATTACACCAACACCTGTCAGAACTTATGGTACCTATCAGCCACGGCCAAAACCACCACATTGCAGTTTGGGACAGTGCTGCTACTGGTCAAGGATAGCAGCTATGTAGGTGCACAATGTTATGCTGCCACTAAAAGTGATATAACCAGCAGTGCTGCGTGCCCACAAACCATGCTTACACACCAGGTACACTTCGTACTGAGAAAGACACTGGACAACGACACTCGCAGTTACAGACATGTGCGGAATCTAAACAGTGTCAACCTTGGGCCGACGATACGCCAGTGTGAGAGATAAATTACAACTTACCACCGACCAAGGCATGCTATTATTGAAAAGACAACCAGTTCCACCTGGCACAAAGAGCCCAGGTAGACAAACCTCCAACCAGGGCAACCTGCAACGCAACACGTGCAGGTCGGGAAACTGACTCCAGAGGCTGTGGTACCTGATGTGTGAAGCGCCCACGAGCTGCCAATTTCCAACAGATGGCTCTGCAACAAATACTACTCTACCAGTTGAGTAGTTCACAGGCCACAGAAATAAAAATTCCTCTCAATGTAAATGGTGCACAGTGCTACACTTTTATAAACATTGCCTTAGCACATAATTACATTCACACCCAGTATGTCCAACCCCTGGCAAATTTCACCATGTCAACCGTTAATTCAACTTGCAGTAGTGTCACAGGAGTACCAACCAAAAGCAGTAGCAAACATTGCTGTCTGCATTTGCGACATTGAGACTGTTACCACAGCCATTGTGTCTGACGAACTCCGCACCAATATTCTCGGCTTGCAGTGGCTCAAGGAACAGAATGTGACTATGGAGTCAGCAGTATGCAGAATCCACTACGGAATGGTGGAACAGAGGACAGCAAACACAGTGTGACAGAGGCCACCAGATACAATGCTGGGGGTACGCCTGGATGACCTGGCCACCACGCCACATTCCAATGGCTGCTTGATGAGTACCGGGATGACTTTGCCAACGCCGACCCCTTCCGCCAAACGACAGTAGCTAAGAACGCCATTGAACTTGTGCAGGACCAAACTACTGCAATGTGTAAGCCTACCTACTCCACTAGGTCAAAATCATCAACGAACAAGTCATCGTACAGCTGTTAGAACACTGATATAACTCTGGCTTCTAAGGAAAGCACATGGCAATTCTGCGTAGCATGTTGTACCTTCAACATGGCGACTCTGCCCGCTGCATCCCCAAAACATAGCTACATTGGAGTCTGCGAACATCCTGGCCACTTTGGAACTACGCAGCAGGTACTGGATAGTGCCAGTATGTTCAGAACACAGTGCCAAGGCAGCGTTCACCATCCTAAATAAGTGATAGTTCCAGTTCTGTGCCATGCTGTTCGGCCTGCGTTGCACACCAGCGGCCTTCCAGAACATGGTGGTGCAGGAAATTTACGGCGTTGGGAATGACTTCGCGCTGGCACACCTGGATGACATAGTATTGTGGTCAGGTACATGGGAGGAACACTAACGTCATTTGTCCTTGGTGTATAAGCAGTTAGCCATCAACAGTCTCACATATGCCATACCGACGTTACACATCAGCAAGACGACAATTGACTTAATGGGTGATGCCATCAATGCCGATGGTCACAATCAAGCCCCAAACACCTTCGGCTTATTGAACTGCAGCCACCGATCACATACCGCTGATGAAGCAATATGCGAGTTCAAACACCAATTCCAACAGTGCACCACCTCAGCTAGAAAGGGCTCCGAAAAGCCAGTGTACCTGCAGTCAGATGTCAGATGCCAGCCAGGAAGGTCTTGGTCCAATCCCATATCGTTGCGACAAAATTACAGGGTGACAGGTGATTGACTATGGTAGTGTGAAGTTTGGGCCTATCTGGGCCATCAAGCTGTACTGGCCATACCTCGAATGCAGGCATTTCAGGACACAGACTGACAACTGATGCTTGACGTGACTCCACACAATGTGGGAAGCTCGCATAAGTTATTCCGATGGCCAGCACTGCTGCAAACTCATGACTTAAACATCTAACATATGCCTGGCAAAGAAAACAAGCTTGCTGACGCCTTGCTGCACACCAGAAAGGAAGTACTTGGTGTTAATAGTCACAGACGTGTACTCCAGATGGACAGAAACATGGTAAATTTTGAGCTTGTGTGTGCACAACATTACTAAGACTTTAATTAATGAATTATTTCCCCACTAGAGATACCCAAAAATCTACTGACCGAAAATGGACAGAACTACAGTGTCTGCAGACATGTCCCAACATGGTGTCTGAGGATGATGAAGCATGATGCTGTCATCAGGAACAAGTAGCACGAGACACATGGGAACCGCAGAACAGATCCATACAGTAGTGATGCCACAGTGCACTGATATGGAATCAAGAAGTGTACGTCAGATCACACCCACTGTCGCCAGAGAAGAAAAGTTCTGTGTGGGATTGGTGGAGAAGTGGACTGGACCCCACAAGATATTCAAGGTATTATGTAACACCATATATGTGGTGTTTACGTGAAGGTGTCACTACATCTGAGTGCACTGGGATGATATGTGGCTGACACATACCGACCTCGACTTGATGATGCTTTGGCGATGTTTGACTATGACACACATCATGGGGACCCCCACTGGAACAAGCCTACATTGACTACTGCAACTAACAACACTCCATGACTGAACACCCTCGGCAGGAGACACCCACAACTACATTATAGGTCGCGACGGGACACACGTAGCCATGCAACCATGTCATCACAAATACCATGGGAGAGTAAACCTTCTCCACCAGGTACTCTGGCCACAAAGCAGAAAGATGTCGTGGGCCTGGGCCATTCTGAGACGACCAGTGCAAGTACCACGGGTAACGAAGTTCTAGGGCGTGCTCAGAATGATTTCCAATGTCAATCTGCTGCCACACGCGCAGACACTGGTTCCACAGATAACTATATGTCTGAGTCAGTGGACCAACCAAGCCCCACTGCAACAGGTCGGGACAACACACAGCAAACCAGGACTGCCGTCACACAGGACGCAGCAGACCCAGCCTCGGTGCCCCACACAAAGGACCTGCCTAACAGGAGATCGGTTGCTGCCAACCACCACTGGTCTGCCCAACCTGCATGGACCATGGGGTTACCAGGAGGACTGCAAAGACTGTATCATCAGCACAGCATTCTGCATACCAGCATCATCAGTTAGAGGGCTACCATCAGAGCCTGCGGCATCTCCGCTGACACCTCCGTGCTGTCGATGAAGACAGAGACACATGTGCAGAAAAGGTCTCCAAAAGATAAGGGTATGAGGGGGGGGGGGAATTTTTAATTTTACACATACCATCGCTTGCATAGTCAGGTCCATCTGTTTCTCCGCCACCCACCAAGCACAAGTACGACTTAAGATGCCCTGGGCTGCAGTGATAACGTGGCCCGGGCTGCTAAGGGAACACACCCACCATGTGCTTATAAGAGATGCTTGTTTCTAGATGCCGCCCCCGACATCTGGCGGACTGTCGTACACGAGGTCAGCAGAACAAACAGCCTGGCACATTGACACAAATCATTATACATCATAATTACCCAGAATGACAGCAAAGGCACCTAAGCCATAACTGCCAGAATCTAATTAAAACAGAGATGTGAGTCTTCTGAATGTATATAGCAGCTTCGACCAGGTATAGAAAATTAATGCTAACTTTGTTTTCCATAAATCAAACGTATTTTAATTTTTATCATGCATTGCCAAAAAAATCTCTGTTGTGCCAGGGAGAATTATGCTCCGTAAACACTAGTTGTTATTTTGTTTAATTCGACTACTGTGTGTCAGTTGATACATCTTTTCCATATTTTCAGCAGACTATTTTCGTGCTAAAGGGCTACACAAGCTACCCTGTAAACTACCCCAAAATAAAATGTGAACATTACAAATCAACTGACAATGTACAAAATCCTTAATAAAAATAACACATATTTTAATCTTTAGGGTGCCTGCAGGTCACAAGGTAACACCACAAGGAACTCAAAAGCCCTGTCTTTGCTTGAACATCACTGTTGGCTATCAAACATACAATAAATTTGTATAAATGTTTATGTACAATGTAGTGTGGTGCAAAAAGACCAAAATTTCAACGACTTTTTGAAGTGGTACGCTTGATGACAAAAGCAGTTGATTATCACGTGTAATCGCCACCTCTCATGGGGTAAGCCACCTGTGTTGGAGTACTTGGTATCAATGTACCACGTGTTGGGTAAAACAGCAACCAATTACTGTGTGTCATTCATGTAACTTCTAGGCATCTGCCCCAGCCTGAACAGAGGGGTTGGGTAGGATATGTGTTGTCATCACCCTAATGTGAAAACCACTACGGACCCTAAATACCAGCTGGCTACCTTCTGTTCCACCTATCCTACGTGGATTACTTCTCTAGTCCATTAAAATTATTTTTACATACGGCAGACGGTGATGAAATAATACTGCAATAATTCTGTACTACACATTTCTCTACAATAACAACATTTTTCATTACCACAAGAGAAATTAGTTGGTTTTTGTACAAAAACTATCTAAAAGTTTGCAGCTATTCAATAACATCCAACTCAACAAAATAATGTTTAAGTCTTTACATTGTTAAAAGCCCAGAATTAAAATATCAAGTACAAAAGTTGCTCTTCTTAATGCAATATATTTGCACGTACTGTATTAAGTTACGAAAACAAATAAACCCACTGGGATTTCAAATTTTCCCAACTTAACATTGTACTAAATGGTTTACACCAAAAGTTCATATGGTTTTCGATAAAAAGAAGCTCAAACTAAATAAATTTATAGAGTGTAACTGTATTTATTGTGAAACAGATGATATTCAATTATGTTACGGTACATGCTGTATTTGAGCATGAAACAAATTCAAACAACCAACTAGTAATGCAAGAAAAGAAGTACTGAGATTTTTCAGCAAACTGTAGTGCCCACATCTGGCTGTGTTATCTTCCACTGTGCGGACATCCCTGAAAACAAAGAAAAAATTACAAATTATTAATGATGCAAAAAAACTAAGAAATTACACATTTTTAACATGTTTTTTTATTGCAATTGCATAGATAGTATTCCCCAATTCACTTCAGAATAATAAAAATAGCACACCAGAATGATACGAGCCATATAATGGTACTGCCACATCAGTAATAAACCAACATGCAATCATAAAAACAGAGCTTAAAGACAGTTACGCGTGGATACCTCATACAGTATTCTATGCAGAATGTCCAGCAGCAGACAGGCCCCTCCCTAATTGTTGGACTGTGAGTTTTGAATTCCAGGCACTGTGGCAAGAAGGTGGCAGCTGGTATTTGAACTGACCTCAGACACACTCAATTTGGAGACATCTCGAGAAATGGGCAAGCCATGGTGATATTTAAACATGACAAGCAGTCCTGGGCAACCCTAGCTACGTACTGTCAGAACTTATCCTGGTGGGAGAGCGAACCTGGTTATCTGGTCAGTAATATGTGTGAAAATACTCACTATCCCCAAAAACCTGAATTACCTGCATCTCGTTGAAATTTTATTCTAAATTTGTAACTTTTTCATAACATATAAAGACCAATACTCACGTTAATAACAAGCTGCAAATTATCTGTGCCCCTTCTATACAAGAGTTGTGACATGAAACATGTTTTAATATGCAAAGAAATAAAATGGAGCTAATAGTGTGGAAATAATCATTGCAGATTATCTGAGCTATTCACCCTCAATTAATGTGGATAATCAGGTGTTGACTGTAATAACCACCAGTCATATTTGCAGCACTACTACAAAGTCTGCAGTCAAAATACAAACACGCCAACACGGGATTGTGTATATACCAGACTGTACTCACATTATATATTTAGCTACATTATATTATGGTAGTCACATAACTTCTTTGTAGTGCACTATTTACACTGTCCAAAAGTGTAACTAAAAGTTTTATATATAGACTACGTTCCACAGGTTGATTAATTTTGAACAATTGATAAATTTTTTAAAATAAGAGATGCTTTCAAACTTGAAGAGAAATTTTTATTTTTCTGAGGAGTCTGCCACCCAATACAAAAATAGGAATAACTTTGCAAATCTATGTTACCACAGAAATGATTGTCATGGCATTAATGCAGAGTAGCATTTTTATGCAACTGCTCATGGCAAGGGAGTATGTGATGGTGTTGGTAGCACTGTAAAAAGGCTTGCAGCTAAAGCTAGTCTTCAAAACCCCCTGTCAAACCAAATTATGACACCTAAAGAACTGTTTGAATGGGAAAGTAAGAAAATAGCTGCGATAGTTTTTTCTATATCACTAACGAAGCGTACCTACAGGAAGAGAAATTGTTAGAACAGTGAATTCATGAAGCTGTAACTGTTACAGGAACTTAGAAATTTCATTCTTTTTTTCCTGTGTCCACAGAAAAAGTAGAAACTAAAGTGTTTTCAGCATCCGAAAAAAGAGATATACGGTACACTGTGTAAGAATCCAGACAGAAGTAGGTGATGTTCCGCTTGAACAAATGGTTGGTTTTGTGGCATGTGCTTCTGATAACTCTTGGTGGATATGATGTGTTTTATCAACTGATGAAGTAGAGCGTGAAGTATCAATATCTTTCCTGCAACCAGCTGGACCAACTGCTTCATTTTCATACCCTAGGAAACCAGATGTACTAACTGTACCAGTGAATTTTGTACTTTGTCATGTAGACCTATCAACAGTAACAGGAAGAACACACACATTAATTGAAATGGAGAAGGAACGTGCATAGAAGATGTTAGCCATGAAATTGAAGGCTCTTTATACGTAGGTATGTATTACAATACAAAAAACTTGTACAGTACCTAAAAAACATGTTAAAGGCAGTACAGCTTATAAGAAAACTAAAAAGTTTTTGTGTTATCATAAAGACACCAATTTGAAATTTGGACAACTTGTTCAAGAACTGTGTACAAACAAATATAATTTTTTTCCAACATTTTAAAATATTCCAGTTTTATGTAATTACAAAAATTAACTTTTAAAATATGCAGAAAAAATTTTTGTATTCAAATTATACGGTGTTACATATCAAATAAAAGCCCATGTAATAACCTTTAAAATGAGACCTTGCACAAGTCTGTAACTCTCCTAGATTCTGAGAAAATTTCATTCAAAGTTATAAAGACAGTGAGTTATGTAAGCATTTTGGAAATTAAAAAAAAATCAATAACAAAAGAATTGAAGTCATAAAAATCTAAAAAAAATTATTTTGTATGGGTTAGTTGTGAAAAACACACACCTCCAAAATGAGTTGTTTTTATGATGTGACGGTTTTGTGTGCTGGTTGATTTGACATGGAATGACACGTAAACAAACTCAACTTTCAAGTACCATAAAAAATTGGAAGGGTTCTGCCTGACTAGGTCGTAGCACACTATAGGCCATTCGGAATAAAGTGAGCACTAAAGATTTAACCTTTGAAAAAAATCACTAGCCGTTACTGCATATAAGTCAACATTAACAACAGTTACATTATTGTTTGTATGGTTGGTAGCGAATAACTACATGTAGTTCCATGAATTTTCTTATTTGAACACAGCATAAGTGAAACATCAATTGCAAACGACCTCTCTGTATTTTATATACTGAAAAATATTTATTTAAGTTCTTACTGACATACCTACTGACTGTACATTTTTATTTAATTTGCGGCAGCAGAAAGCGACCCAACCGAGTCTATTGTCGTTGGCAGACGCCGCTAACTCTTTGCGCCACAGAGGTAGTTTAAAATTTCACAGACAGATGGCACCAGAGTTAGGTTTTCGCCGCTTGGAAGCGAATTGCGTCATTCAGTTTGTTTGTCCGTTATGTAATGAATATCGGTTTCTGATAAACACATGTAAAAGTATTAGAAGTGACTGTTCATGAATATCATTGATAAATTATGTGAAGTCAATAGTAATGTAAGTTGTTATGTTTTATGATCGCCAGCCTGAGTATCTGAAAATAGAAACAGCATTTTGTCCCGTTTCACACATTAAGAAAATACGTTATTTATTGTTTCTCTTTACGTGCGTCGTCGTCGTTCATTACAGATTGCTGAACGGAACTTGAATTCTTGAGTTGCGTGTGTCATGTGTGTTTTTAGTGGCGGTTTTAATTTAAAAGTTTGAATATACTGTGCATACATTTACGTGATTCGTAACGGTAATAGCGCCGTTAGAGTAGACGCAGAGAAACTGGTGTTATAAGATGTTTACTCGCAGGTATTTATAACTAAGATTACTACTGAGTATAGCATATATAGTCTGTCTCATATAAGAATTCCACTTTTTGACAGTTGTGTTTGCATTTATTTTGCGAGTTGTTTCCATGAAATAAGCAGTATTTTCCTCTGCCACAAGTAACTATTGCACAAACACACGTAGTTGGGTCTCAAACTGTGCAATTTATCAAAATTAAAAGTAATTTCCTGCAGAAATTGGTACACATTATAGCCTTCAAAACTGTCAAAAAATGGAATTCTTTCGTGAGACAGACTATATTCAACACCAGTGCATTTAATGAGTATATATTGTAGCTAAAATTTATCGGAGCACTGTAACGTAAATGTAAACATTGTACAAGACTATGTAAATAAAAGCACGTGGCAATGTTGATGTTTACATGTAGCGGAAAGATATAAACTGGCAGAAAATAGAAATTAATCAAGGCTTTTTTGAGTGCTCACTTTATTCTGAATCACCTATAGTCAAGAGCATCAGAAAAAATTTGCTTTCACAATAGCCATTTAACGTAGCCTATCTACACGGAATCTGATAAAACTGTACTAAGAAATTTTTGAATGCCCAAAACGGAGGAGAGCGAAATTGTGGGTAGACTATTTCCATAGTTAGTTTTACAATAAAAGCTCCTATAAAGAAACTTCAAACTTGCCTTTAGACATTCTTTAAGCTTTATAACCTGGCCATATCATAAAAATTCGGGTTGTTGCTTATTAGTCTGTTCAGGTGTGTCAGATGAAAAGAATATAATGCCAGTTGAGATCCTTGTGCACAGAGATAACAGTGCAAGTAGACAGCAAGATATAGTAAACTCAAGTTCCCACGTGCTCTCAAACCATGATTGTGTAACGCTTTGTAATAGCAGCAAAAGGCAAATAAAATTGTAATTAACTTGTTTATAGGCCATTTGGGATAAAATGAGTACTACCGATTTCACCTTAGAAAAAACAACCAGCAATTTCTGATTATAGTTCAACATTACGAATACAGTAGTTACTTTACTTCCTGTATGGTTGGCAGTGAATTACAGAATGTACTTCTGCGTATTTTCCTATTTTAATTCAACACTGCTAACCAAAATTAAATGAAATTGACCTTTCTATATTTCATATAGGCTAATTGAAAAATTGTATTAATTATCTTGCTTAAATATCTAGTGCCTGTAAAATGTGACTTACTTAATTGACAACAAAAAGTCACGTAACTAGGTCATTGGACATTAACCGTTGTCTGTGCATTGCTTCAGCCAATGCTCAGTACTGCAAATGCTGTAGTTAAAAATTCAACGAAAAGATGGCAGCCCAGTTAGCTTTGTTAGGAAGCATAGTTCACCGAGTGTGTTTGTTGAATACCATTACTACATCATGTTATCTTATTGGTATTACATGAATTACGATTTACAATTGCCAGCTTTCGTATTTGGAATTACATTGAATTGGGAAACAGCATGCATTAAGAAAAGAAGTGCATCGTCGTCATGCAAAGCATTACAACTTGCAACTTTGGGGTGGGGGTAATATTTTTAACTTAACTGGAAGTAACTGAATTAACTGGGTGAAATAATGGTAGAATATTCCTAGTTAGCATTTACTATTATGGGTACATATCCAAATTCCAAAGGTAACTTGTTATTAAATCACTATACAGTAAATTTCAAAATGAAGTCAACATCTATTGCATTCCAGTTCATGAACTAAACATTATTGAAAGAATGTAATCTGTTTTTCACTCATTTAAAAATTTCGACGGCAGGGGCAGCTATAAATTAGTAAATTATTACCTACTGACTACTATATTTATTACCTACTGACGGCTATGTGAATTAGATTCTTATACAGGTCACTACTTCACCACTAGCAGCAAACGCGCCACTGTAACAATATGAAGTTACTTTGTCAGTTGTTATGCAGAGCATGTTCAGCAATAACTAGTGGAATTTATGAACTATATTTCACCATAATTTGCATTCTTACCTGCATATCAACTGAAACACCATTAAGTAAAATATTCTTAGTGACAAGTATGCATATTTTCATGTAGAAATTATTTTCCATTGTGTCTAGTCATGTGAATATTATTTTTAGTTTCACAGTTAAACTGTAAAAATAAAAAAAATTAAAAAATGTACTCACAGTAACCAACATGTTTGTGACATCCCTATTGTTATTTAATTTTAAACACGTATTAAAATAACAGAATAATACTTAAAGTGGAATTGACAATCAAATGTAACCAAATATTTATTTCAACTGAATAACTGCTGCAAATAAAATACTAGTTGTGCTGTAGCCTTGGCCTACTTATAAAGGTTACTTCATCAAATACAACTCAGCCAATATAAGGCATGCTTGTTTAACTTTTACTTCGTGAAGTAGAGTGTCATGTTGGTAAAACACACTACTCTCAGGTTGAGCTTGTCCCTATCGCCGCCATGTCCATTTTCCAACTGCCTTTTCTCAACTATCTCCACTGGCACCACTCTAACCTAGCACTATGTTTACTAACACTATGAACTAATTACCGAAATAAGTAACGCTTGAAGAATAAGCATTACTTCATGATGTACTACTAATTTGCCAAACAATACTTTCACTCTTAATTGCACATTTAAGATTTAAACACGTTAATAAAATGTAATTAATTCATACCTCATTTATAATTAATCAACTTGTGTAGTGTATATATTTGGTACACACAGAATGGTTTCTGAGGCTTTAAAGTTAAATCACAGCATTACGAAAACTTGTATTGCCACACTAATCAAATACAGCAAAGGTTATTCACATTTTAATTGATTTGCCAAGATTAAAACTAATTCAGAATATTATAATGCAAATAGGTAAAAAAACAAAACATTTTTTGTTACTTTCAACTGTCTTGTACTTGACAGGAAAAACAGAATGGGACAGTCTGTGCTCTAAACCTAGTAATCAAGGTTAATGTTCCTAAAAAACATTTTTATTTGGTCCCTTACATGATTTTTTTAGCTTTGAAATCAACAAATTTTCATTTTCCCTGAGTTGGACAAAGTTTACTTTTCTAGGAAGAGAGTCTTCTAAATAAATAACTTTCATGCTTCTTATCCTACATGCATACTCCAGCTGTAAAACCACGATATTTTGTAGGGGAAAATGCAACGATAACTCACATTTATTAGGTTACGTTTACCCTTAAATGTTTTTCAAGATATCTAATGATTTACAACTGTGAGATCACATTTTTACATAATATTTTACGCAATAGTGTCAGTACTAATATTTTGAAGGTACAAAAATGTGGGATACAGAATAACTTTGAATAACCTAAATACCTTGAATGTGTTCATTTATGTTTTATACATATTATTTCCCATTTTACCTTCATTGTTTCCACTATTTCTTGCAGCTGAAAACATTTATGATGGATTATGTCATTTGTTCCTCATATTTTTTGTGGCCTGCGAATATAATTCAATACCTGTGTCATTTCCCTGATAAAAGGATTCTGGCAAATTATACGTCAGATCGTCACTACAAATGGAAAATTCTTTGTTCGAAGTATTAAAAGATAGAATATTAATTTTATCAGTGCGCTAAGAATAATAACCAGGAAGCACGTAATACCACAATAAACACAACAGCAATTTTTATCGTCCAGTCGATTTTCACAAAACTCGCTATCGAGTCAAAAATAGATTTTTATTGATTCTCGTGGAAATAGATCTCATACCAAAGACACACTACGGAAAATGTAAAAAAATGTGCAATCCTTTTGTAATTTTAACCCGGTATATTTTAATGAATTTCTATTTGCAAAAAATTGGTTCTCGTAAGAACAAGGCTTTACTATAAACAGTTCACCCCAAGACCAAAATAAAGCAACATTCTGGTTCATTTTTTCCCGGTAACCAGCAGGAATTCAAGGATTTTCCCTGTGATTATAATTCACGCATATTTCCCACTTTTCCAGAAATTCCCGGCAAGTGACCACCTGTATCACAAATTTTCTCCTTTTATGTGCTGTTATCAGTAACCGTTACTTACTGGTGTATAACACGCACAACTATTAAAAACACATTTTTCTTTTTCCATTCATTATTACTATTTCAACACCTGAAACACACCGCTGGAAAAAAAATATCACAATATTACTTTTAGGTAAAAAACTACAAACAAACATTTCAGCCCTTGTTACAGTACAGCTACTATAGGCCTACTGAAAATATGAAGACAAAAAATTTAATTTTACTGCTCTTACAAAATAAACATAAACCTCTCCATTTGCGTCACAACTGTATACATTCTGTGTGAATGCAATTTGTATCACTTTCTTCAGTACAGACTGTAAATACTGTATTTTAATTGGTGCTGACCACCTGGCATACCTATTGTCAGCCTTCATGTACAAATCAGTTTAGTGGCTTATCCAAGAACAAGATTATGAAATATACAAACATATATTATACTAGCTGCCCATGCACTGCTTTGCCTTGCATGTAATACTTTTTTCAGGACACGTAATGTCTACAACTTTTCTCAGTAAAAAACAGTTACGTTTGTAAGCCTATTACAATATTTGATAATCCAGTATGCAAAGTGATTAGAAATTTTAGCACAATATGTTATTGCCAGAATTGCGTACTAGAATCTCAGAAGTGATATAACTGTACGGGCGACCTTGAAGCGCATATCAAATACTGCATCACAACTAAGCAAGCACTGAACTAACATGCAAGATTCCCGCCGATCCATATGAGACTCCAAGTAACGATCATATAAATTTATTGGTAGTAAATCTGTGGCAGTACGCTTCTAACCGTATTTTGCATATTTTCGGTTAGTAAGTTTTGATGTACTGCAGCCTGAAAAGTACCATCCTTGCACAAAGTTTGTTTCCTTTTTGTACATTATCACAATGGGTCCACATAGAATAGTTTCATAAGAACGTATTTACAAACACATTGCAACACATTTCAAATGTTTGAAAGTGGCACCCTGAAGAATAATTGTAGGATAGATTAGACATTGCGTATCCGTATTTTATACTACATTACCCAAAATTATGTTGCAGAAGCACAATGAAGGGAAATTTGGGCTGCAAATTAACTAAGGGAACTTTTAAGGGTAAAGGTGGCAACAGTGAGAAAATTCAGAGGGTGTGAAGGAGAACGGAGAAGGGTAGACAGTCGATGCTGATGAGGACAGTGAGGGAGTGGAATGCACTGCGGGATGCGTTGGTGATGGGGAGGAATTTGCTCGCCACCAGGCGTTAGTCCGACTGCGAGTATAAAATTTAACTTATTAATAATAATATTATTATCACTAAAACTTGCATTGTGTATGTGCTCGTCTGTAGCTAGTTGGACCAAACTTGCAGATTAATTATTGTGTTTAATACTGTGTAAACGTTTGTGTCCATTGTAACTCGCCCTCCGCTGTGTGCAGTGGACTTTAAATTTATTTGATATGCAGTAGGCACTCTGCTTATTAATTATTAGACCTGTATGAAATTATTAAATTCTTTAAATAATGCTGTAACAAAATATGTAATCAACTAGAGTAATATATTTTTACTTTGAGAGGTACTTTATCCCTATTATATAAGTACCTTATTGCACAGCATTTCAAATGCTGTATTAGGCTATCTTGTAGACTGACCACGTCAACGTAAAAGTCTTTCTTGTATCAATAAACATAGTCCTCGAAATTGTTAAACAAGCAATAGCTAAGGAAGTATTTACAAAATTTTTCCACCTATATCACTGCCACAGCAGATTCATGAGTGTCAGTGCCGGCATGCCGGGGTCTGTTCCTTTACGAAAACCCAAGTATATTACACCAGGGATAAACCCGTAATTAAACACAACTGTAGCAACTTTAGCAGCAACTGCAATGCGCCTCTTCATAGGATCACTTGCGATTCCCATTATACGATTGCTTCAGAAACAAAACAAAAATTAAAAATTTAGATCACGAAAACACACCACAACTCGTGCTGAATTACTATCATAGAACAATTGAACAAGTAGAGTTTATAGATGCGCGACTCTAACAATAGGCGTATTTTAGCAGTTGAATTGGTAGCGGTACCTGTAAACAGAGCATTTTAGCGCTCCTGTTTACAAGATTGTTTGCAAACATGCTGCAACCAGGCTGAGGGTGTTTGCACATTTCTGGCCACCGAGGCATGAGGACGGTTACAGGGTTTGTTCACAGGACGTTTACCTTTACTTTTATTTCCTGGGGGTCTATTCACTAACTTTCCTTAGTTACGGCCAGTAACTTTAAGTTACGGATCGCTTAACGCCGCTTACCTTAATTTGCGATTCACTAAGCACTACCCGTAACAAATTCAGCTGACTTTAATTTTACGGGCATGTTACTTGGCAACACTGTAGGACGGCCGTCATATTACTGCTCACTGCCACTCGGATCATT
>PNEQ01040372.1:0-17233 GCA_003012365.1 Medauroidea extradentata | reverse complement strand
GTAACTTTCTAACCGCACACCAAACAATCTCCGTAACAAGCCTAATCTCCGACTCAGCCCCTTGTCTTCGTATGCCTTTTTAAGACTGTCCCAGGCTTCTCTTGCAGTTTTCGACGATCGTACGTGAATGAGACAGTGCGACTGTACCATGAGGCAAATTTTCGCCCTCGCTTTTTGATCTTTCTTCGTATCCGGTTTTCCCGACTCAGTTTCCGGAACAACACACGCCCACAAGTCTTCATGAGCTAGATACAGTTCCATTAAGAATTTCCAAGTATTGTAGTTATTCGTGCCTTCGAGTTTTTCGATAGGCGGCAAGGAACCCGAACTAGCCATGCTTTCAGTTGCGGTTAAACTCGTGCTACACTTTAAACACTACCTGACGCGATTGTCGTACTTTCAGTCGCGAAATGCATTATTTCCGACACGATTGCATCCTGGGCCCATAACCTGTTAATTATAAAAGTGGATGTTTCACGATATACACAGTTACGAACAACATCGCGGCCGTTCACGCAGCACATTCATACCGGAAGAAACAAAAAAGCAACACCATAAGGGATAACCCTAAAAAGACTGTCGATTACACTGCTACCAACTCTAACAGAAACAATAGCGGTTCATGGGTACGAAAGTAGGTTAAGCTGCAGAGCATTAGACAAGGGTATGCTGACCCCTCAGAAAGCAAGAGTCACCCCCACCCCACTTTTTGGGAAAGTTTGGATTTCTGGGTGCAATTTAATGTTATTTAAGCAGTTTTCGTATCTGATTATAGACTATACTGCTGGTATCAATTTTAATATTTTTAATGATAAATTTGATTGAGTAAATAACTAAACAAAGATACCTTTATCAAACCTGGAGACATGTCCATTAAAATTAAGTATTATTTTAATACCAAGATAATTATAACTAGCACTACAATCAACAATCATATAAAATATTGCTTCCACTATGTAAATAAATACTGAATAGGGAGGGTATCAGAAGGCAGGGTATCCTATCCGAGTGCAGGCTTTTACATGGGTGTCCGTTGGTATTAACATGACCCAAGGACGACATAGAAAACAGACCCACAATAAACAAGCGACGAAATGAGAAATCCGGTGAAAAATGGAGATCCCGAGAAAACCCACTGGCCAACGACAATGTTCACCTCGTTCACTACATGTGTAAGGTCGCGGACTGTCCCACCGGGGATCGAATCTGAATTGCTTTAGTGGTAGCCGAGTGGTCCAACCACTCGTACACTGTGGATTCCTTCAGTAAGTTACTACAGTTATTAAAACTATAATAGCTATATATTACCACTTAGTGTATGTCCCACGCCAAACATTCAATACTTAAATTGTATATAAAACATAACAAATGATATTTATTAGAGCCTAAATTAAATTCTATGAGAATTTTGATAACTTGCCCAGAATTTCTCACCCTACAAAGATGTCATTGGTATGTAAACTTGAACGTTAGACTGAAAGTGAATATCTATTCGTTAGTGTCACCTAAACACATCCTACGCCTAATTGTAATAAAGTGGTAGAAACTATATCAAAACACCTGTTTTACACACAAATGTTTGTGTTACAATTAAGCAATAGGTCAAATGCCGATGAAAACATTAGGCAACATTAACTACCTACAACAAAGTAATTAAAAATACCTGTTCATTCACCTAATCTTCATAATTCACGTGGATACAGCTTTCCTTCAGTGCAACAAATTTACGCTGATCATCATCCTTCCACCAATTGAAAGTGGTTTCTTTTATACTGTAAATGATATTGTTTACAGGATTCATGTTTCAGTAATTACAAAACAATGATAAAAAGATAAATCATGACACGCGGTGCAAACACGTACAAGTCTGGTCAACATGGCCGGTTTACTAGCTGGCGAGAAGCCGATAGTACATGGTTTCCTGTTGTTTAGCTGGGGTCATACAATTTTCGGCCCCCTTAGGGGAGGGTGCCGCCTTGACGCGGAATGTTCACAGCCATCTCTTACTGGCTTTCCTTCCTTTGCTTTTTGTTTTACTGCGAGTTTTTCTGCAATACGGACATTCACCAGCAATGGCTTATGTCCAAAAAAAAACTGTTATGTTTATAATATGAACCCATTGCAAGAATCGATCAAAGATCACTACAATCTCTTGTTGTCACCAAAATATATTTTAACGTACTAGTGCGCAATTACTAGGCATTCATTAGTAGCCAGCACAAACCCATAAGTAGAGACAGTGACTTTTGGTGAAAGAAATTTGCAACAATTTGTTTCAATGCCTTATGTGCCCTTCTGCAACTCTGCTTCATCGTCAATGGATGTTTTACTCTCAGCATCTCGGGTTCTACCTGCAAATCACAGACTTGTATTGTTGTAATAACCTTGTTCTGACTAGCACAGTCAAATGGGTGACACATCTTCACTAATATATTCTGCCAATGACCATGTAGAATAACTACAGCTACGAACATAAGGCATTGAAACAAATTGACGCAAATTTACTTTTCACCAAAAATCTCTGGCTCTACCCATAAATAAATAATTCTCGACAAATTTATTTATTGCACTAGGGAGGACAGATAGTTCAACTGTATGACCATTCACAAGATGGCTGATATATAGTGCCACTGCAAAATAAACTGATGTTTAATCATACGAAAATAATACTTTGTGACATATTTAACTAAAATAGTCCAAAATAACTAATTGCATTGAATCATTATCATAGCCACTATATTGCATGGAAATGAATTAAGTGTTCTAGAAGTATGCAATACAAAATGTATTTCCAAATATTGACATAACCATGGCAGCGAAAAAGGTTCTACATATAATGATGACATGTAGCGTGTCCTTTCCGGAGATGTGAATGCATATCTTACTAAACCCAGAGTTCAAAAGAATTCAGTACGGTGTTAAAGCCAGTAAAAAAACGAATTCCAAGCTTTTATTGACAGGGGTCATGAAAGAATGTAAACTGTAGTAGATATTTTCTGTTGATGTGAGGCGAGACAGAAGATATGGAGACATTGAGAAATAAATTAGAGGAAAGCTGTATTACAGTTGAATGAAATGAGCGTTTGTGCATGGACTGGAAGGATTGTACAGTAGTACGGTCTTCATTTAGGCCCTAATACATTGACGTAAGTGGTTTGGATGGCTGCGCCACGTTTTTAGACAGGATTTTCACCATTTTTGTATTGTTTTAATATTGCGACTTGTCAAATGATAATTGCTACATTACAACTCATATTACATTGCCATAAGAAATATTTACAATATAATTTCTTAAAATTTTTTGATGGAATTTTATTATTTTTCAACAATTACCCAGAGTTTATTAATAAAATCGCAACCTTTGTTAAATCCAGGGTTAGTAAAATTAGGGGTATTTTGTATGTCTGAATTTTTTTAACCTTAGGGATCTTTTAATTGATGGTTTTAATCTGAGTAAAATTAATGTTAGTGTTTGAAACTTTGTGATCGAAATCATAACAAAAGCATGTTACATTATTTTTACACCACATTTGAAGTTCAAAACAATATTTAAATTTCCCACAGTATAAGCGTTCAAATATAGTTCAGAACTTCAAAGGCATCATGGTAAAATACAAAAAGTCTATTCAGGTTAGTGTAATTTGTTATATGTCAAAATAAAAGATACAGCGTACATTAATGGGGAGAACACATCTCACATCAAATATTGGAGCTGTGCAAGTACTCTTCCATTCTTATTCAATTCAGGGTCGCCTATATGTTAGACAAGCCAATCCATACAACTGTCAAGGATGTTAGAAACCTAACCTTGGCTTTGGTGAATTATGGTGGATTTTGACACAGTTACAAATGTTTATGTAACAAATTTTCTTAGCATTTTGTTCACGTAACTACCCCTAACTTCCAAGGACTTAATCTCACATATAGTCAGGGTCAGAAATCTCAGATCCACACAGTACCTGAACAGCAGCAATGCCGACAAAGGAGTGGAGAATGTTGTCGTATATGTGAGGATCAGGACTTGTGACGATGTTGATGAGGTCCAGTCCCTTTGGCTCCAGTATTCTGTGGCACTCATACAGTGTCTCAGCTATGACTGGCAGCTTCATGAGGTGAGTAGCCATGCCTGGCCACTGGCTGCCCATCCCAGAGAACACAAACCACACCGGTCGTTTGGAGCCATCATAGTGCTGTGCAGATACATTACAACTTTCACATTTAGTTTTTTAAGAAATGTCATTTTGCTAGGAAGAAGGAAAAGTTATTTACGCAGGAGCTTTTCATACAACAATTTAAGAAATCACAAGCCAATTAACTATAATGTGTACACAGTACATACATTCTGAAAGTATGGGTTCCTTTTTTGATGAAAGTAATTAATGCACGTTAATTAGTTTCATCACAAAAGGAACACTTGCAACTTCCTGTAACACAATTCGAGTGCGGTCAGGAAGGTCCCTCAGGTAGAGTGATTATGGTGGTAGAGGTTTAGAAAGTCAGAAAACAAAATTGATTACCGTACTTATATCATAAATCTTGGGCCTGAACTTAACAATAGGTTTCCCTGTGAAAAAGTACTGATCTTGCATACAGCCACATTATCTGAAAACTGCTCCATAAACGCAAGGATGAGTGTGATTTGTGTACCACCCATCTCTGCGTGATGCCACCTTCAACTTGTGTGCCTATCTGTCACGAAAGATACATATAAGTATGAGTTATTAATGATTGGACCTAACTAGCTGGCTGAAGCAGACTGAGCTATTCATTGGATATTAATGAGGGCAGGAACACAACACCCACCAGGGCTTGCCCAAACTTTGAAGACCTTGTAATGAACTTCAGTTTCCACTCCTTAAATAAACAGTAATTGCTAACTGAAGCTCAGGATACATTTTTCTAGAACTCACCCCACTACTGCTTCAAAACTGTGACAATACTATTTTTGAGTTTCAAAAAAGTACTGCCTGAAAGTGTAGCTTGAAAATGTAAATATAATTACCAGATTTTTTACAACAGATTCGTTACAACTAGGAGAAGCAATATAGAACAGCAACTTCTAACTGGGGTATGTGCATTATTGTCCTTGGGCCTGTTTATTGTCACAGCAGCCTCAAGGTGATACAGCTAACTATTAAACAAATAATAATCCTTTCAGAATCATAAAGTACATTCCACTTAATTCAAATTATGCTAAACTGTTACTCAACATTAATATGTATCAATTTAACGAATAATAACTAATGTGCTAAAATTAATAAAAGCATAATGCCACACACATTTATACAAGAGTAGCAAACCTGAATTTCCACACTGTGGATGCTTGGTTCTGTAATTGTGAAGCCTCTATAGGTATGAGTAGCAAAGTTTGACTGGTGTACATCATGGATGAGGCGTATAAACTCTACATCAAGTGGCATGTTTTTAACCTGTAACATATAACAATCACAGTAGAGCAACAATGTATGTATTAACAGACAAAAATCCAGCATTTTGCATTATCTGAATTAGAAACTAAAATTTATATTGGTCAATTACTATATTTGTTACTTAAGGTGATTATTTGTCTTCACTGATAGTTACTTACTTGCTTACCACATTACAAGTGAATTTTTAAAAGAATATCAGTAGGCATGATTTTATTAGTCTCATACAATCACATGAAACAATGTACAAATTTACAACTTTTACAGTTACAGTATTACCAAAAATATAACTAATATGGTATGTCATCTTTGAAAATACACATACATACAATTAATAATAAACATTGAATAATGTTGTAACAAAATAGGAACAAAAAAAATTTCTACCTGCACATTTAAACTCTTTGATACTGCATTAAGCAGTAACGATTGTCATCTAGCAACTCAGCTAAGCCAAAATTATACTGGTTTGTGCAACACTACAAAAAATAAACATCACTGAAATGCTTTAATTTTGATGCTGTTTTGAGAGCATGTAACAATATTAGTCAAATAGTACTAGTAGCAACAATAAATTACATTCCAAACAAATTTTGGTTTGAAGAATGTTGAAAATGTTTGGGCGAAAAGTCATAGGAAAAGAGTGATATACTGAGAAGCATCAGTAACCTAGTTCTATGGCCATAATTATTACACCTTGGTTTTGTGATTAATTGTATAAATGGTCTGTGCCTCAATATGGAGTATGTGAGAGCACTTAACCAGTTGTGACCTACACTCTTCAGTAAGAACTAGACGCTTGCTACAAGCAATCATTTTACAGTGCCAGATGACCCTTCGGTGATATAGTTACATAAACTCAGATGGCAGCGGAGAGCAGTCATGCCACGAGCCAACGTCCCTATACATGTAATGTAACAGTAGGAACAGTAGGAAAACTTGGGACTTTTCTCTCGAATTAAAATTTCACACTCAGTAGCCATAACAATTAACAGAAACACAAGTAATAACAAAAATGTCGAGTTTAAGGCCATGCTCTCTAGTTTCTACTTTCTTTGCGATATTAATTATTCACACCTAAATGAGAGATGATATTGAAACTCTGTCTGGCATTTTTGTTTAAAATCATCTTCTCCATGTTGACTGATTTTTCAAGGCAGTAAATTGTAGGGCCTATGGTTTTAGCAAATTATGTAATTAACAAAATTCTGGTTATTTCATTTTTTAGTCAAAACTGTATAATTTATTGCTTTGAAAAAAATTTGCTATCACTGCAAAAACCATTTCAAACAAACTGCTAAACAGATTTTTGATACGTGCTCTCGTTTAAGTTTTAAAAAAAAATTATCGCAAAAACAGTAGAAACTAAAGAGCGTGGTCTTAAATAGCCAGTACAATTTACTCATTCAGGGCTACAACATACAAAATAAAAGCTCTTGAAAAAATTTCCTCAAGTTTCCTCAGTGTCGCAAGTACTGTCCCCAGTTGGCAGTAGTTAACGTTTAAGTCACATCTCTATATGTCAGGAAGCTTAACCCTTATCACAAAGAGAACTTAGAAACAATTTAACATACATGTACACGTACCAGTGGCGCTGATGACTCATTTTTTAGAGGTGACACCACCATGTGGAGCGTATGGACCATAAAATCAAATGCTGTTGGAAGCAGTGAATGCAATAAGGCACCCACAAACAGCGAGACTAATGAGGATAAGTCTACACCAATAGAGAGGATGCACCAGTATGGGAATTCTTGTGTGTCCACAAAACTTTTTTCGATGCTTTGCAAAGATGAATCTCTAATCCTAATTCACAATATATGTGCTACCATTAATTCTGCAACATGCATAGCTCTAACTGTAATGCTGCCAAACCATAGCACCATGAAAAGAACCATATACTGAAAATGTACTATGACTCCTGCTTCATTCCAGGAACTGAAAACTACTAAGCAATACACAGCAGACATTGAGGTCTGGGAATCCATAGCCCCTGATATATAATATGATCTCGCCATGTGAGGAACGCTGAAGGTCCAGCAGTACATCCTCATCAACTTCCAGTTTCAGCACGATAATGCCCGAACACACACGGCAGGAAATCACCTCAAGGACTGTCTCAATCTTATTTAAACACTAATATGGCCTGCTCATTCCACTCACAGTCCCCAATATAAAGGCCCATTCTGCTCACACTCTCCATTATAAAGGCCCACTCCACTGGCACTCCACAATATAAAGGCCCATTCCACTTACACCCCCCAATATAAAGGCCCATTCCACTGACACTCCCCAGTATAAAGATCCTGTGAGATATCGGCATTAACACATACACAGTATCCATCATCAAACAATGGGCATCTTCAGCAGGCAAACCAATGTAGCAGCGATTTATGGTTCATCTAATCAGGCACCACGATTGTGCTGCAATGCTTCTGCAGCAGTCGCAGTGAAAGTGAAAAAATACTTGTTGCAAGTCCGCTGCATGCAGACGACTTGTGTGTTTTTATCAGGTAATATGGCATCGCAAACAGGTAAATTGCATTCTATGGAGAAGGTAACTAATAATATTGTTGGAAATTAAGAATTTCACAATAAGCAGACAAATGGTAAAAAGTCTATGTTTTCATTCTTACATAAGGTACAGTTTTTTAAACGTTTAATGTTGTAATAGAAAATGTTTAATGCTGCATTCTCCACCACTGCCATATATATGTTGTAGTTTTATTCACCATCATCTAATTCTTCAATACCAAAAAGTCATAAAACATCTATATCCATGGTTTACGAAAATGGACAAAGCCAATAAACCCAAACAAAATTACTCAAAACAATTCATCCTAAAACGGCTGATGCACCATTGTAAAAGCTAACTCAGCAGAATATAACGTGGTGCTTACAGTAGTTACTAGCATCGCTCCCGCATACCACTTTGCCTGCTGGAGTGTCCATTTATTGTCCGCCTATCTGCTGCAAGACAACATCCACCATCTAATGAACTCTACGTGAGAATTTTGCAGCATGTGTCCACATTGTGAAGGGAAACCAAGCTCGCTACTGAAAATTACTAGACAGCACGTGCTTTGCTGTGGTAATGAACTGCTCATCTTTACCCACACTACCATTAAGTCATTCCTATGCATCCTTCTGTGTGTACTACTATTCTGATTGTCTAGCATCATATATTTTCAATCACAGTGAACTTTTACCGAAACTTCAAAAAATGCTTCCTTTGTTTTAATTTTCAGATAGTAAATGTTATGCAAATATTAATATTTTCACATTCACTACTGAAATGGTAAATACTATATCGAAAGACAATTGCTGATACAGTATGTGATTTATTTATAACTAATTAGGACTATCAGCTGTGAGGCAAAGCTGAATATTCTACACTTATTACATTACAATTATATGAAATTCTATTAAAAAAAGACACCTTAAGCAAATTTTCCTTAGTTTTTTCCTCATTTCTACCAGACATACAGACAAGCCTGGGCAAGTTATCGCAGCCAACTATTTTATCCTTCTTGATTGGACGAAGCAAGACGTGACCACAACTTCCTGACGAATCAAAACTGTTTACGGCAGCCAAACCTGGGACCCACTTCATGTTCTCTGTTACAACCTAGAATAAAATGTCATCAAAATTATACTTTGGCAGTAAGAAGTCGTAAAAATATATATATTTCAAGGGGTAAACAAATTTAATTTATCCGGCTCCAACACACATCTACATGCATCATAAAAATTTTTGATATTTTTATTACCATTCCTCTTGTTATCGTTTGCAAAATTACATACAATAAAATTGATAATGATTTATTTTACTGCTGATGTAAATAGACACTTTCTCTTCTATTTATTTAAAAGCAGATAGCCAGAACTTTCCTCCTCATACACATACTATGGTGGTTTTATGATTACATACAGCACACAAAGAAAAAACTAATTTATCATTTACTGACTCTCGTAGCCATATTTTAAAGACTTTCATGTTTGCAGCTTTCAGTTACAAGGTTTTGCCTGGCACATGAATGGTGGTGTATCATGTCACAAGTTTTCTTTTTTTACATCAACTACTCAACATGTTTCCAATGAGTTTACTATTTAAAAGAACACATTTAAACTAAAATTCTAATAAGTTTTAAAAATACAGCAAACCTATTGGAAACAATATTTTGAGGCATTTGTGAAACAGTAAAACACAAACCAAAAAAATTTAGCCTGTTGGGAAGTAAATTATGTATTAGTATGTATTAGTAACATTTCCTGTGTTGAGGTTGCAGACCCTGTTTCATGCTACTACTTGTCAGAGGAACCAGAACACTGTTCTAGCAGTATGTTCACGATGGTGAGTAGAGCTCGGTGCTGGTCCGAAGGCTAGCAAATTAAATCAGTTATAAACAAAGCAGAGTCTTTTAATTAGTACCGTCCAACATGGGTTACGGACCCAGGACGCCGGGCGCCGTACCGTACGTAATAAGATAAATGTTACCGGTGCGAGTAAGCAAATATTTTGAAACAACATTTGCTTCACCGCATCTGAGCAGCACGGCGGCAAAAGCGTTAAACTTCGTCGAGAAACTCAAAGGGCGAGAAAATTATTGTTCCTGGAAATTCCAAGTGAAAGCCCTGTTGCAATTGGACGATCAATGGGACGTTGTACAATGTAGTATCAAAGACGAAAGCGATAAGCGTAAGGACGGGAAAGCCCTGGCAAAGATTTCACTGCTTGTTGAAAAGGACATTATCCACCATACTGAAAAATGCCGCACATCAAGAGAAGCTTGGCCAACGATTCAAACCTTGTTCGAAGATTCGGGGATAACACGCAGGGTAGGATTACTCAGACAACTAATCCTCAACCGGCTAGATAACTGCCATTCTATGGAACTGTATGTTAACGAAATCATATCCATGCCGCAACGTCTCCGTGATATAAAGTTTTACATCACAGATGAATGGGTCGGTACCTTGTTGTTGGCAGGCCTGCCAGAAGAGTACAAACCCATGATAATAGCATTGGAGAATTCAGGTACTCCAATCACAGCAGATGCCATCACAGTAAAATTATTGCAAGACATGAAGAAGAGTGAGGAAAACAAGACAACGTACTTGGCACTGTACAGTGGCCAACGAGGCGAAGCCCCCCTAGCAGCAGCAGCAGGAATTACTTGAAGGTAAACAAACCCGAAAGGTGACGACCCCAATCATTCAAATGTTTTAACTGCAATAAGACAAGGTATTTTGCAGCAGAGTGTAGAAGTAAAACCAAGACCAGCGGCGACAGGAAACATCAGATGGAAGAAGAGGAGAGAAATGCGTTGTTAGCATGTTTCTTCTCTAACTCATCAGGCGAGAGTGAGGTATCTGGATTCATGTGCTTCAATGCATCTCACTAAGTACAAACATTCAAAGGGTTCCAGTGAAAGTGAGCTAGATATCTTTACTGCCAATGGCGAGACTGTCAAAAAAAAGTCAGTGAGCAATGTAAATATAATTGTTTCAGTGGCTGGGAGAAACCAAAGATGTTAGAAGGGTCCAGATGGAGCATGTCGCCGGGAATTGTAACCAAACAAACGCTTGACATGGCTGGTATCAATATGGCTGACTAATTAAAAAATTGAGGAAATATTAGTTAAGAGGTGTGTAAACAGGGCTAAAATATAGAGTTATCAACCTAATACATCAATTAAAGACATTAATTTACCATAAAAAATACTAGTCTGATGTGTACTTTTGAGATTAAAGCAGTATGGTGGCTGCAAAATTTGGTGGCTGCCTCTCCCCCCTCTTGGCTTCACTCCCCTCACCCTCATTCAGACCTTATGCTACCCCCGTGGAAGAAACTGTGTTGTTGAAGTTAGGGATATGTTCTATGCACTTAACATCACTACCAATCTTTTGTCAGGTAGTAAAACAGTGCAAAAGGGCAACATGATTGTTTTTAATAGTGGTGGTGGGAAAATATATAACAGTAAGGATAAGCTAACAGTAACAGCAACCGAGTGTGGAGGCATTTACAAACTTGATATGTCAGCTGGTCACCAGGTATTTGCCACTATCTCAGATGATTTATGGCAGAGGCGACTAGGTCACTTATTGGGAAAGATATGGCATCACTTAAATCCATAGCCATTGGAGTCGAAAACATTGGCCACAGTGTGGATCCCTGTGAAGTGTGTGCTTTAGAAAAACATACGAAACAGTCGTTCAAGGACAGTGAATTTCGGGCTAAGGAACCACTGGAGTTGGTCCACACAGACGTGTGTGTACCAACGGAAACCACATCACTGGGAGGCAACAGATTCTTCCTGACCCTAGTGGATGACTATTCGAGATACGCCCATGTGTACATTTTGAGATCAAAGGACCAAGTCCCTGATTTGGTCAAGCAATATTGTGCTTTGGTGGAAAATCAACTCAACAGAAAGGTAAAGACATTGCGGTCAGACAACGGAACTGAATATGTCAACTGGAAAATGTCACAGTTCTTAAAGGAGAAAGGTATCAGGCACCAAAGGACTGTCATCTATTCATCTCAGCAGAATGGGGTAGGAGAACGATCAGTAAGGAAGATAGTCGACAAGGCTAGATGCCTGTTGCAAGATGCCAATCTTCCTAAGACTTATTGGACAGAAGCAGTCACTAAGGCCATCTACTTGAACAACAGGAGTCCCACCAGAGCTCTTCAAGGCCAAACACCATATGAGGCTTGATAATTTAAGCCACCTGAAGCTGTCCTGCTGTAATACCATGGTACAAGTACCCAAAGAAAAAATAAAAAAATGGAATCCCCGTTCTGAGAAGATGATCTACGTGGGTTACAGTAAGAACACGAAAGGGTTTCGCCTAGTTAAATTTTAGCACTAAAGCAGTGACAATCAGTCGTGATGTTATTTTTCTGGAGGACAGAAGGTTGGTTGAGAGCAGATCCTCAAATGTGTACTAACCAGAAGAAAGTAACATACAAGAATGTTTTGAGGTGGATGATGTTCGTGAGGACCAAGTAGTGAACAGTAATTATGTGCAAGATAAGAACTCATCTGACAGTGGAGAGGAACTCTTTTTTGGCTTCCAGAGCAAGGAATGTGCTGAAGAGGAACCTCAACTATGATGGTCAACACGTTCCCGAAAGACTAAATGTGACTCAGATTTTGCGTCGTATTTCATGTCAGATAAAAGTGAGTCTTCTACCATAAAGGAAGCACTGAAAAGTCCACAAGCCTCGAAATGGAAAGCAGCAATGGATGAGGAATTGGGGTAATTTACCAGGAACGAAACAAATGAATAGGTCAATCCACCAAAAGGGAGAGTGCCCTTGAAAACCAAGTGTGTGTTCAAGTTCAAGAGCTCTTCCTCTGAACAGACGAAATACAAAGCACGTCTGGTTGTCAAAGGAAAATAACCAAAGACCAGGTACAGATCATAAGGATGTATTTCTCCAGTGGTTAAATACTCCTCACTCGGATATTTGTATGCCCTAGCCACCAAAGAAGATCTTGACATCACCCACATGGATGTCAAGACCGCTTACCTACACGGTTTCCTGGAGGAAGAGATCTATATTCAGCCACTAATGAAGTTAAAGGCAAGCCAACTGACAAAGTATGGCGCTTAAGGAAAGCCATGTACGGCCTAAAACAAAGTGGTAGGTGCTGGAATCAATGTATTCACGAGGTTCTTACAGAAATTGGTCTTTTCCAATCCAAAGGGGAACCCTGCATCTATTTCATACGACGAGGTGAAAGTGTCGTCATTATCGCAGTATATGTTGATGACCTGCTCTTCTCAAATGATAGGAACCTGAAAAACAAGGTACAGTCAAATCCATTATCTACTGTGATAACAAGGGTGCCATTTGTCTGTCAAAAAATGAGGTTGTTAGTCAAAGGTCCAAACGCATAGACATCTGTTGCCATTTCCTGAGGGAACATGTCCAACAAAAGACATTGCAAGTGAGTTACTTGCCAACAGAACAAATGGTATCAGATATATTGACAAAACCTTTATGCAGGGAAAGGCACCATAAATTTTTGAGAGAGATGGGCCTTAGTTAGTGTATTTCTTTTTGTTAAGTGTTTTATTAATTTATTTGTTTCTTGTAATAATAATTTAAAGGGAAGTGTTGGGAAGTAAATTATGTATTAGTATGTATTAGTAACATTTCATGTGTTGAGGTTGCAGGCCCTGTTTCATGGTACTACTTGTCAGAGGAACCAGAACACTGTTCTAGTAGTATGTTCACGATGGTGAATAGAGGTCGGTGCTAGTCCGAAGGGAAGCAAATTAAATCAGTTATGAACAAAGCAGAGTCTTTTAATTAGTATCGTCCAACAACTTCCCTTTTAAAGGCTTCCAGCATTTAAATACTACCAGGCAAGAATTGTTGTTAAGAGGTTCATTTCAACATTTTATTACAGTAGTGAATTTTTAAGAATATGTTTAAATACAAAATGTAGAAGAGTTATAAATGTTCATAAAATACTGTTTAACATTAACTAATTAATTTAAGTAAGAAATAACAATAATTACTTATTTAATTTCTTTCAAAAAAATGGTTGCTTAAAAATTTTAAGTAAAATATTATACCATATCTTACAAAATATTATGATATGATATGAAGAAAATTATACTTAATAGAATGCATCTTTGATGTAGATAACAGTTTGAATGGATATATTTCCTTGTATAACTTAACAATCAGTAACTGAGAGATCTGAAGTCATTGTTACTACAGAAATTAGTTCAGCACTAGAAATTGCATAAATAATGTACTAAAAAAATCAAGCACCACTTTCAGAGAAAGTACAACATTAGACTCTATTTGATCCACTAACTTACTGAACGTAAATAAATATTTATAATTATATAATAAGATTCTTTACAACAAATTAAATGCATGTTTAATTCGTTAATAATACTAGTGCATCTCCTGTCAATAAATCCCACAAAATGTATTACCAGTGAAATATATTTACATACCTTCAGTCTTCCTTGAACCAGAGCAGGAATACATGGATGTGTGGAATTATAATGAAGATTGGCAGGAATTAGTCCTGTCTCCATAGCAAGTAGTAACTTCACTATAGAGCAAAAAGATGAGGCGGAATCAGCATGTCCCATGTTTGACTTAACAGAACCAATTAGAAGTGGTTGTTTTCTACTGCGAAGCAAAATCTTACTCACTGCTTCCAGTTCTGCTTCGTCATGTTCCTGTAATTATATTTTCAGTATTAACACAAGACATACTTTCTGGAATTTTCACATATTCAGTAAAACAACTTTGAAATTTAGACACTTACATGAATAGCAATAAAAAATTCTTACAAATATATCTCTATATTTTGTCAATTAACATTTTGTATATTACTGTGAATCTTAACTTGTGAGTTGCCCAGGTCAGATGACATCTTCAACAGGTTCATAGGCTGTCAGGTGTTCTGCCACCTGGATCATACGCAGGCATACTTACAGCTTGAAGTGGAGGAATCTAGTAGAGATTTATTTGACAGTTAACACCATAAACGAGCTCTGACAGTTCAACCGTACAGTTTTTGGCCTGGCTTCTGCCGCAGCAATTTTTCAGTCTGTCATTGAGGATATACTGTTTGGGTATAATGTAGCAGCTCATCTGGATGACACATTGATTGAGGAAAAGATAAGCAGGAATGTGCCCAAAAATTGCCAAATAATGTTAACATTAATACAGATAAATCATTATATCCACTCTTGCACCATCAGATATCACCCCACTGAAATCATACCAATTATTGCTAAATTACTACATGCAATTCATCCCAACATATCTGGATATGCTTGAGCCTCTTCATAACTTACTACGTAAGGATGTGCCATGGGATTGGACATCAGAGTGTGAACAAGACTTTTAACAAAATTAAAACCTACCTGTCGGAGAAGGCATTGTTGGTAGTATTTGATCAAACAAAAGATATAGTTTTGCATTTTGATAGTTCTGCATATGACGTAGGGCCAGTCTTAAGCAATGTTCTCAATGGAGTAGAATGACCAGCAGCATTTGAGTCGGCTACACCCATCCCAGCACAAAGAAATTATAACTAGCTAGATAAGAAGGCACTGGCTGTTATGTTTGGAGTAAAGAAATTCCACAAGTACTTATATGGCCACCACTTCACTACTGTCAGTGATCACTAGCCCTTGAAGACCTTGTTCTCTGAAGTCAAACAACTCCACCCATGGCCACATGTTTGTTACAGTGGGCTGTTAACTTTAACTATTCAATACTGTACAAGAAGGGTCTACTCATTCCTCAAGCAGATGCCATGTCTCGCTTACCCAGCACCGACCAGGTAGGAATACAAGAGTGTAACTTCTTACACCTCACCAGACTTTTAGTTTTCCAGGGTGAAGTTGCTGAGGAAACTGGCAAGGATCCAGAGTTAAGTATGATATAAAAATGTGTGTGCTGGGTAGGCCAGACAGTCCTCCTGACATAGCACTTGTTTTTCACCATTCAAAATAAGTTGTCTACCAGTGATGGTGTTTTGTTGTACGACAACAAGGTAGTGATTCCCCAAGTTCTGCAAGCAAATGTGTTGTACATCCTTCACCATGGTCACTCAGGTGTGGTACGTATATGTAGGCTAGCATGTTCATATGTTTGGTGAAAGGAAATGGATGGAGATATTTGTAAGAAAATTGACTGTTGCAGAGTTTGTCAACACACTCAGAATGCTAGTGCCCAAAATTCTCTGAGAAGTTGACCTACAACACAGAGCTCATTAGAACACATACAAATAGACCTACTCAAAAGGAACTAAACTCAGTACTTGATCTTATGTGACGACTACTCAAAATGAATAGAGTGTGTTCCACTGTCTGTAGATATCAGTTTTCAGTCTGCCATTAATTGTCTTTCAGAGGTATTTTCCAGATTTGTTTCCTGCATATACATAGTAGTCTGTGATAATGAACCCCATTCTGTGTGTAAGACTTGGCTCACGTTTGCAGGCATCGTGGTATAAAGTTGTTCTCTCCACCATACACTCTTCTTCAAATGGATCAGTCGAGAGATCAGTGCAGACGTTCAAAGCATCTAACCAGAAGCATAATGGCTCACCCTAGCAGTACCTTGTATCTGAACCAGAGACTAAGCGACTGTTTGTTAACTTATTGTGCCACTCCCTCATCAGTGACTGGTTTCTCCCTAATGGCATTTAACTTTTCATTTTCACCTCGCCATCCCTAGTCTATGCTCACTAATAAAGGGGAAGAAAAGCAACAAGAACCATAGACGAAAGGTTCACCTGGTTATCAGGTCAACCATTAAGTTTGGGTAAATTTGCAGAAGACCAAATGCGCTAGAAAATGGTTACAAGGGTGTGTTGTGCAATGGCTGGGAAATGTTTACGTGGCAAAGCTGGGTGAAGGTGCGTACCGGAAAGTAGGGGTGGGCGAATATGTAAATTTCATTTCGAAGCGAATTCGAAGCGAATATGCTGAAATATTCACGAATTCGAATCGAATATCGAATCGAATATCAAGTAAATGGAATTTTTAAACAAATATACAATGCAAAATAAGTTACACTGTTAGGAACTTACCTTGAAGGCTAATTCTAAGATGCGTAAAAAATGAGAGTTTTTTTAGTGATTCGCAAAAAATGTTTTGACTGGAATTATTTGTGTAATTGCTCAGGATGTTGTTTCAGATGTTTCTGTAGGGTTGTAGTGGTACCTAAAAGAATCTCAAAATCCCAAAAAAATTCAGTTGGTTTTATAAAACTTAACTGACCCTAAAATCGTATCTTATTTAAATTAATA
>PNEQ01040371.1:0-17234 GCA_003012365.1 Medauroidea extradentata | reverse complement strand
CATTTGTAAACAAGTTACGGCAAGCCAGTAAGTTAACACCACCCTAGAACCCATCTGTTAACTTACGGTCGCTCACTTTCAAGTTAAGGTAAGCAAAATGCTTACTGAATCGCTCCGGGAAAATTTACGGCAAATGTTACGGTGACTGGCCGTAACTCTCAAGTAAAGGTTACCTTAAAAGTTAGTGAATAGACCCCCATGACTCTACCCATAATGTCCAGGTTATTGTAGTAAACCGATCCAGTTTTTAGGCTGAATCAATCTGAGCCTTAAGGCCAAAATGTTGCAATATTGATAAAAGCAGTAATAAAAACAATAATTCAATGTAGTACAACATTTTCAACCTGGATACATCATTATAGCAGCAATCTAATACTTCTAATAAGCCTGATACTTTTAAAACAAAAACAAAAAATTAGTTCCATTTAAACAAATTATGTGTATTTCATCAAAATATTAGAGGAATAACTAAAAAAAACTGATGAATTATTCATATGTATAAGGTACTTGTATTTTTGTCAAAAATAACAATGACTTGTTACCAATAAGTAATACCGGTAACTAGTTGTGAAGACAAAAAATTTTAGTGTTGCTCAGTTTGTATAGAAACTGATGCAGGGAAGAGAGCCATAGTTTTAATCATTTACAGAGCCCCTTCAGGAAATTTTAGCACATTTCTAAGTAAATTAGAAAGTATTCTTTTTACTATTCATAACCGCAATACAGAAATAATACTGTGTGGAGATTTCAAAGTTGATTATTTAAAAGAAACTGGTAAAAAAGCTAGTTCAGACAATCTTCTAAGGACTTTCAATTTGAAACCAATAGTTCTTTTTGCAACCAGAACTGAAGGCACCACACAAACAGCTATAGATAACATCTTTATAGGTAATCACTGAACCCCATCCAGTCAATGTCTGCCTGTAATAAATGGGCTGTCAAACCATGATGCACAAGTTTTAGAAATCTCTCAGTTAAATGTGAGCACGAAGAAAACCTAATATAAAACCATTAGACAGTTCTCAAGTGAAAATGCCAATAAATTCAAATCTGCTCTTAACACTGAAAAATTGTCACAAATGTACTATTCTGCAAACATAAATAACAAATTTAACTCGTTTCTTAGTTCCATTCTCCTGCATTATGAAAACAGCTTCCCCTCTAAACATGTTTATATAAAAAATGAGGCAAGGAAAAATCTATGGATGACTAAAGGATTAAAATTTTCGTGTGATCACAAAAGAGAACTTTACAAAGCCACTAGAATCAGTAACAATCCAGACACAGCCGATAGGTACAAGAAATACTGCAAAATTCTAAGAAATGTAATTAAAGAAGCTAAAAGAAAGTACTTTAGCAGTCTTATTGAAAACTCTGATAATAAAATCAAAACTTCTTGCAACATTATAAAAAAACAGGCGAAACAACAGAGCTATTTTCAAAAATCAAACTAAGTATTGGAAACAAAACTGTTTCTGACACAAAAACAGTGACCAATGCTTCCAACTCATATTACCTTAATGTTTTTGATAATCTAATTAGCAAAACAGCTCAAAGTCATAATACGAACCATATAGTAGTATCGCAGAAATCAAAATATCCCCTTATAACATGTCCCAACATTTCGGCAAAAAAAAATTAGGAAATAATAAAAAGCCTAAAATCAAAGTTATCCTGTGGCTATGATGGTTTATGTAGTAAACTAATAAAACAATTTTCCTCAGAACTCAGTACTCCATATAGCCACATATGCAATGCTGTATTTAAACGACAGTGTATTCCCTGACTGACTCAAATGGGCATTGGTAACCCCACTCTTCAAGGAAGGAGAGAAAACCAATGTAGCTAACTACAGACCAATCTCATTGCTAACCACTTTTTCAAAAATCATTGAAAAACTAATATATACTATACTTTTAACTCATTTTGAAAAATTCAAATACAGACGAATCTCATTGCTAACCACTTTTTCAAAAATCATTGAAAAACTATTATATATTAGACTTTTAACTCATTTTAAAAAATTCAAAATTCCAGTATGGTTTCAGAAAAAATCCTCTACCAGTGAGGCAAAATATCAGCTCATCACAAATGTCTTGAATGCACTCGACAAAAAACTACCATCAGTCGGAATGTTTTGTGACCTTACCAAAGCCTTTGACTGTGTCAATCACGAGCTGCTTCTTCAAAAACTACAATTTTATGGTGTAAAAGGAAGAACTAATAATCTCATAAACTCGTATTTATCAAATAGACAACAAGTTTGCATTAGGGAAGACTCAAATATTGTTTATTCAAAACCAGGTAATATAGGTCATGGTGTTCCTCAAGGTTCATTTCTTGGACCTCTGTTATTCCTGGTTTACATAAATGACTTGCCTGATTGCCTAAACAATAGTTATATACCTACCTTATTTGCAGAGGACACCAGTATCATAATATCAGGAAAATATATATCAGAGGAAGAACATGAATTCATAGCGATGTCTTTATAAACATGTGTAATTGTTGTAAATGTATAAGTTTTCTATTTATTATGTAATCTTCATGACTTGTCCAATATGTTTGTACTATTGTGTATTGAAAAGATCTTACAGATACAATAAAACAAACAAACGAACTTAAACAACTAGCCAACACCACTTTGTTACAGAATTAGATGCATGGTTTATAGGAAACAAATTAAATCTTAGCACAGAAAAAACCCATTTCTTACAGTTTGCAACAAAAAAAAGTAATCAACCAACGATAAATGTTAATTGCGGCACTGCAGAAATCAACAAAGCCACAGACACAAAATTTTGGATTTATGTGCTGATTGTCAACTGAATTGGAAAACACATATTGAATATATCATTCCAAAACTGAGCTCTGCATGTTTCGCACTGCGTAACGTAGCACGTACAAAGATTCGGTGTTGTTGACTGTATACTTTGCATATTTTCACTATATTGCGGTATTATGGAATCATTATTTGGCGTAACTCCTCTAACAGAAATAATGTTTCCGTATGCAGAAGAGAGCTGTAAGAATAATTCTCGGGAGAAAACAGACTGAATCCTGTATACCCCTTTTAAAGGTTCCAAAATAATGACCTCAGTCTGTGAATATATTCACTCATGCTGACATTAACCTCCAAAAATCAGAAGATGTTCCACACGATGAATACTTTCATCAACATAACATGCCTCTGGTCAACTTGACCTTACAGCAAAAAGGACCTTCATACACTATACACTGCTTGCAAGTTTTTAACAAACTCCCCAGGCATCTGCAAGATGCATGTTTAGCCAACACAAAAATATTCAAAAAACACCTTAAAGATTTCTTTATCCTTAACACTTTTTACACAGTCGATGAGTATTTGAGTTGATCTATGAGAGTGTAGATACTTATTTAAGATATTTATTCTGGGTTAAGATCACGGTCGTAGAAGAACAGGTCTGGACACTCGCCTGGATATTTGACCCCCTTGTTGTTTGGCTGCAGTTCACCAAGTTACCGAGAATATTGTGTTTTATTGGCGCTGATGTTACGGCGGTCGGACTAAACTCCGCCCACTTCCTTTTTGCTAAGATAAACAATTTATCAAAACATATTTTTTATCTGTTTATGAAATACTTTCTTCGCTCACATATTTAAGAAAAGGCTCCAGCAATCTTTATTTACTTTATAAATTTAACAGTGGAAAAAAGTGGGCGGAGTTTGAGTCCGACCGCCCGGAAAACAGCGCCAAAAAGTACAACATTCTTGGTAACTTGACGAACTACAGTCAAACAACAAGGGGGTCAAGCAAAATACATTGTTAGATAGGCGAGTGTCCAGACCTGTTCTTCTACGACCGTGGTTAAGATTCTGTTTCTTCTCTTGCTTTTTTTTTCTTTTGCATGAAGAGACTATGAAGAATGCTGATGTGAGCCCACGTGCGAGCCCGAACCGACAAGAAATGTTGAATTTCGCTCTTTTAGTGTCTAATTTTAAAAGTATAACTTATGTTATTTATTCATTTGATTGTATATTGAAAATATGACTTGTCCGATATCTTTGTGCAAAAATGTACACAAAAAAAATCCAAGGATGCAATAAACTAAATCTAAAATCTAAAGAGTCGTTTGCATCTTGAATACGATTGCGTGGGCTCGCAAAGTTACGAGAGGCATCGACCTATCCTATCCTCTTCGAAAACATAAATTATTCTCAAACTTTTCGAAACTTGGCAATATGGCGCAACATGTATTTGATTACTTCAGTATGGTGCACGAGCAGCATTTTGAGGTGGGATTTATGTAATGTAATGTAATCGGCGAACGATTTAATCAACGAGCGTAGTTATTCAGTTGCGCAAATTAGACAAGACGAAAAATATAATATTCTTTGGAACAAAAATGGCAATGTTTACTAGAGTGTAGGAATAATAATTATTGTTACTTAAGGTGAAGATCTTTCATTTGAGCAAAGCCTCAGGAAATTTTATTTTCTGAATAAACATGAACTCTGATCCACCCATTTTGTAGATCAAATTGAGTTCTTTCATTTTATGATTGTGTTATTTTTCTACCGATTATGCATTTTTTAAGAAATAAGTTTAAAATTTTTAGAACTTAATTTTTATTACTCACATTGTATATAAATAGTTTATGTGTTGCATGAACATTACACCAACTGTTTTGAACAAACTCATAAGAACAGATTTTCAATTCACCGAAAGGAATCTTATTTATTAATATAATTTTATTGGAACTGAGCGTTCATAGCCGTTAGAACCAAGCGGCAAAAACAGCATACTGATATGAACTATGTTACCCTGGTTCTAACACAACGATTAGTAACCAGGCCACCCGGCCAGGAATTCGAAAATATTAAACATAAGTTGCTGCAAACTGCAAGGCAGAACTCCCCACTCCAACAGCGGTACGTGTTGCCAAACAGTGCACACGATAAAGGGGCGTGTCACGCTACCTACGAGGTCTGTCTGTCCCATATCGTCGCCAGGACAACTTCACTACCAAGATGCACCACGACGTCCAGATCTACGACGTGCCGAATGCCGTGGACGTTTCCTTACATCAGCCTCGGCATCATTAACAAGGTGGGACTAAATTGAGTGGCTCTTAAGTAATCATAAATGTCTCTATCTATTCTTGCCTCCCTCCATAAAAAACATTGTAAATGTAATAAAATAGTTGTATATATTGTAAATTAAAACCGTACCTGATATTTAGTCTGCCAGTCTCACTCATATTGTCAGATTCCCAAATTATATAATTTATAATAAACTGTACGTTTTACGTAAATAACTCCACCATCATTAAGCAAATAAAACGGAGTATCATTTATAAAAACGTAACAATACTGCCGCTAGGCAGCTGGCGTGATGCGCGCAGCCAAGCGTTCTGAGCGCTGCCGCTATGCTGCATTGCTGCTGCAGCTCATTTCTGGGGGGAAATCGTAATTGGTTTTGCATACAAGTAATGAATCGGAGAGTGCAATCGTAGTGACGTAAACATGAAGGTTACCAGGAAGTGGAAAGAAAATAATCAGCATCATCTTTGGTAAGTAAACTATTTAAGTTTACAGTTTTACATGGTATTTCTAAATACTTGTACCCAGAAAAAATATGATTAGCTGTCTACATTTGTAATTGCTACATGGACATGTGAGGGAGATCGTCATGCATTATAAAAATATAACTACGTGTTCGTTATATACATAATATACACATATACATGCACACACACACACACACATATATATATAAACCTCGTTAGTACAAACCCTTTTAATAGAAGGTTTTCAATAATACAGAGTGGTCTTTTATACCCTTAAAATGAGGTGAGAAATCTGAAGTTAAATAAATTCTTTCTATTTACTTGAAACAGTGTAATATCAAGATTTATTGTAAACTGGAGTTATTGTAGTGATGTATTGTTAGGTTTGTGAGGATATACAGAGATACAAAAACCAAAATTTTAGAACATTTTCAAACACCTGATATAACAAACCTCAATATTACAGGCAGCAAAAATTTTGGTTCCTTCAGCTTTATATTAAAGAGTTCTACTGCAGGTATACAGTGAATAATGTGTTAGTTGAGAAAACATGTATTTATGCTTATTATATTATGAAACGTGCAATGAAATTATTTGGATATGTTTTATTTGCCCATCAAAGATCGCATATTTAAATATTCCTACATTTCAGAATAGGCACATAATAAAACTGGGACCACGATCCAGTCATCAATATTTGTGTTAGTGATGAAGTGACCCTATTTTATTGAAAATATATATGCTGTTAGTTTGTGTTTCATTATCCACAAAATGTGAGCCTTAAATTAAATAATAAAAAATTTTTCAGATATTGCACACTAAATATCGATAAGGGACATAAACAGAATGGTAGTTATCCGAAAATTAACAGCCAGGCATCTGGCGCAAGGTAAATAAACTATCAGCTAGCCAATCACTGAAACACCATTTTTCGCCGCAAAATGTTAGGCTAGAATCGGAATGGTTATGTGGTGAGGAGTTGGGAGGGGGAGGAGGCGCTTGTCCAGAATTTCATGGATCCCCCATAACCTTCTAGTTGCGTGAGTAAGAGGGGAGCGATTCTTGTTTCAATGTAACACGACGTCGCCTTCCTTTGCCAGCAGTACGGACTAACCCTGTTTCCATGCAAACGTCTTAACACATTAGGCGGCGATACATTTTGCTTGGAATCTTGGAAAATTCTAATTGTAAATTAGGAAAATCCACATTACAAACCACCAAATAGACATGGCTTTAGATTCATCCGAGTAAGAAATTCTAGGTATGGCTGTCTGTTAAAGACTTCCGGATTCGGTTGATTTGTTACGTATTGTTACAAAGGAGGACGAAATCGAAAAGGAAGCCAATATTATCGGTGCCAGTACTGGCATAATATACAAAGATTGAAAAATATAATATTTATAAACAGGACAGCATGTAATTCGCAGACACTGACAGCAACATGTAAATAAGTTAACTAAACTAAGAGTAAAATATTATTTGATATAAAGTCATTAGGTTTTTAATTTACGATAAAATTGACTCCAAAATGATGCAAAAACCAGAGAAGGAGAAATGTGTGGTAAGGATGGTAGATGCAGACTGCACCACGTGAGTCGGTGACAGAAATTAAGCAGGTAAAAACTTATCAGACCTTTAGTTTAAGAGAAAATTGACATTGTAGTGACAGCAACCCTACCTGCAAACTCGCTCACTGTTTTTTGGACGTATTTCGGAAAGTAAGGGCATAGAGAATTTTTACCAAAGGATTCTCTCTACATACTTTTTTGTTACTAATTTACCTGGTCGGGTCCACGGCCATAGAGGAACAGGTCTGGACACTGGAGTTGAAAATTGACCCCGCTGTGACTGATTGGCGCCACTGGCACTCTGGGGTTGTTTTAACATTGTGTAAATGTATCTACAAGGAGCAAGCACGTGTCGGAACTGCTAGGAGAACTGCTAGTACGATCCTATATTGCAATGTTAAAACAACACTTCATTGCCAGTGGCGCTTTTAGTCATAACGGGGTCAACTCATTAGCATTGTTAGATATGCTAGTGTCCAGACCTGTAATTCTAAGACTGTGGTCCGGTCAGTACCTACAAAGAATCTTTTTCGCCAATCACCATCTAGGTTTTTTTTTACTCTTTGGAGTAAATTTTCTCATAGACTAAGGGCCTGGCGTTGTTTCACCAAAGAGTGATTTACACTTAATTTAGGTCACTTACTAGCGTGGCGCAGTCAGTGTCCGCGAATTACATGAAATCCTGTGTAGTAATGTTTCCAATATAATTTGAAAGCTTCAGAAATATTGTGCATTGTTTCCAATATTACCAAAATTATTATAGGTATGTTGGCTTTATATAATGCAGATCATAAATAAGTACAATAAAGATTATAACTGTGTTCAAATTTCTTAAAAGTTTCTTTGTATTTTTTAAAATCAGAAAATCTATTAGCCAATAAATGTTTGAAAATTTTCTGCGTAGAGTTTTACCTAAATCACTTTAAATCCACTTTAAGGTATGGATCCACTATTTAGACATGTATTGCAATTTTTCTGCAACTTTTACACCGGCGGTTTTTTAAACCCGAAATCTAACCAAAATCATAATATAATTCTGGCAATACTATTACAAAATGTGTAAACTTTATTTTACCAAGTGAATGTGAATATGGTTTCAGGTTATTTTCCAACAGATGAAACATTTCTAAATTGAATTAATGGCTATAATCATACTGGTTCTGCCTTGCAAATTATATGTTTCGTCGTAAAATTATAAGTAAACAAGTACTAAGATATTTTTTTAGCGATTTAGCATCATTAAAAAAATATACTGGAAACTGTGTTTTAAATACGGTCAGAATACAAAGTCTTACAAAGTGATGAATGAGCAAAAAAATTATATGTTATTGGACCAAATGCAGTTTTTTCGTATAGTGGTGTCAGCCACATTTCTCATTTGCACACAGTGTGAAACTTCAAAGGGCCGGTCTTACCACCTCTGGGTAACATCTGGGTAAATTATATATCCCCAGTAGATGACAAATTGCGTCTTACGAACTCTAGGGAGGCCTAACTAGAGGATATATTTCTGGCTATTTTATCGGGAGGTTGAAGCTCCGGGTAAGAGGTACACTGCAGTTAAATATGGCGACGACAGTATCAGGTGTTTAATTTTTAACCTTATTTGTGCTGTGTTGAAGTTAATTTCTTGCGCCATAAGAAAGTTTCGGTTATGTTTCTCGTAATTTCAAATTATGTAGCCTTGTCGTTCATTTAGAGTTATGTAGGGAGTGAAGGATTATATTTGTAAGAAGGAAAATTGTCACAACATTATCGTTACAAACATTTGCCGAAGTTGTGTTTTGAAGTGTGGTGGAAATTAAAAAATAATGTTCGTTAATGTCTAGGTTTTAGACGACGGTTTGGTGGAATGACATAATTCAGTGCTTTATTTATGAAAATCGGAATTTATATAATGCAAGTGAAATATGTCAATGTAGTGTCTGCCAGTTGTCTGTAGGCCTACACAATTCATGTCGCAACCACGGCCGTAATTGGTGTAATTTATGTAATAACTTCCTGAATGCCACATAATTTTTTTAACCCGTGTAATAAGGCATATATGAATACTTTAGTCTAATATACAAGTAGCTTTCGTTAGCGGTTCATAATAAAATCGTCATATAATTTATTAACAATTCAGTAGGCTTGCTTATGTGTTGCGCATTCACGACAGTCATACGAGGACTTTACAATAAATTTAACTAGGCTATGCCTAGATAATTTGCAATTTAAATGTTAAGTGAGGTAGGTGTGATTTATGTGGACAGCAATTAATATCAACAGATTAGTGACAGTGAATTATTAGTCACAAGAAAGACTTAGAACTAAGTGTGTATAGTCCTCCTATCTTATGAAATAAAGCGAATTCCAACAAAATCACTCTTAAATAAGGCACCTGTAATGTGGTAAGTGGAAACGAAACAAGTCAGTAAAACAGGTTTTTATTATACTTTAAAACTACCCTAACTCTAAAACCAAGCTTTCTGGGTAATACAGAGCAAATTTAAAAGTGGAGATGTGGAGGGAGGTGCTAGACAGGGAATGTAAGCAGGATAAATGCATAATATTTAGAAGAGATAGGGAAGGGAGAGGAGGAGTAATAATGGTGTGTATGAGGGAGGGGTTAGAAGGGTTGGTGGAACGGAATACTAAGAAGAGTAAGTGGCAGAAGTAAAAGGGATAGGTAGGAATATCACAGTACTGGAGCATACACACCACCAGGACAAGGGTGGGATACAATTGAGGAAGGACAGGATCGATAGACTTGGACATAGGCAGTGGGTTGTGGCAGGGTACCTGAATATGCCAGGTGTATAGTGGATTGAGTGAGTAGAAGGGATGGGTGACATGGTGCAGGGAATGACAGTGCAGTTAGTGAACAGATGCTTGGTGCATTCAATAGAGGAACCTACTACATGAAACAAAAAGGGGGAGGGGTCCTTACTAGATGTGTCAGTCAGGGCTGGGAATACTATTGTTGGTGTGGTAGTACAGTCATTTGGGATAACTTTGTACCGGTCAGGGCAACTTTGTACCACCAGCCTAGTTTAATTTCAAATTACATTGCTAAGATTTTATGACTACCGTTGTGTTTCTGAAGAAAAAATTTGCTTGTAATGAAGTCTACGTGAAGGTTTAATGCCAAAAAGTTATTATATAATAGAAAATGAATGGTACAATGTTACCCCAAAATGGTACCAAGTTACCCCAAATGAATGTACTCGAAGGGATCAGTAAGCACAAATTCCAGTAATGTAGTTGGAGATTGGTGGAAAAAGTGCTGAGGAGGAAATAAGCTGGGACAGAAATTTTCTAAAGGACAGGTTTGAGAAATGGTCTAAAGGGGAAAGTGTTGAGATCTTGTGAAGAGAGGTTAGGCAGATAATTTACGAAATTATGGTAACATTTATACCATGGAGGAGGAGTGCTGCTGAGTGGGAAACTTTGCATAATGAATGGGAAGCAAATGGGTTAGAAAAGCAAGTGTAGGCGGATGCATGTGAAATGGAAGAATGATGGGATGGAAAAAGCCACAGAAGGGATTAGGCAGATGGGTAATAAACTAGGAAGAAATATTTGTCAGGGAAGAAATGATAACCTAGGAAATATGTAGGAGGAGGGTAGAGGAGGAAAATTGTTCGCTTATTTTAAGAAGAACATAAAAGGAGGGAACGAGGAATGCTAGTGTATAAAGGTGCGGAGGGCAAGCTACAACCACTGATAAGGAAAAGTCTGCAGGCCCAGTGCTTGTCAGTGTTTGGGAAGCAGGATGGTTGGAGTTATGATTGTTGGAGGAAGCCTCTTAGGAAGCAAACAATTTTAAAGTGGAGTGTAGGAAAGGTAATAAAAGGGTGTCTGATAAGGTGACCGGTTCAGAAGGTACAGGAAATAGCCCTCTATAAATTTGGTAGGTGTTAGTTGTTCAGATATTTAGAAGTAATATTTCACAGATCTCTGGGGGAGGGGAAATTATCACAGGATTGGAAGGAAGCAGTGGTAGTCTCAATATTCAAGCAGTGGGAGGATAGGTGAAGGCCTGGCAGCCTCAGCAGAGTGGGGTCTGTACATGGAATTGGAGATGTGGGAGCTGCAAAAGGTGCAAAGACGGGGCCCAAGGTGATTGAAGGATAAATTGAGAAGGTAGGGGCAGGTTGTTGAGTTTAATGTAATAATAATTATTATATCATTGCAAATGAATTACCATCTGGTGGCAAGCATACCAACCCTCTTATACCATCCCTTTCACTGCCCCTCTAAGCTGTCCTGTCCCCTTCAATGACACAGTCATCTCCTGCAACAAGTTCCACTCCTTAACCGTCATAACCAAACTCAACTGTGACTCCCTCTCCGTCCTCCACCAGACTCACTGTGTTTTTCTACTGTTGATTCCTCTGCCTCATGTATACCCTCATCCTGATGTCACCCAGTACACTCCATCCTTCTTCACACATTATTATCCTTACAAGTCCCTCCAACCTTCTCCTGCCCTTCAATGTTTGCCAACCCATGTCACACATCATAACTTATGGTCTGAAATTAACCTTCATCCTCTCCAACCTGCCGCTGACTTTTCCACATAGTCATTAACCCATCTGACTGCCTATCTTTGTAACTTCTCTACAAGTTCATTTACATCCACTTCAATGTGCGGGTCTCACTATGCTGCAGCATACTGAAGAGCAGGTCTGACCATGATGTTGTAGGCTTTCTCCTTCACCTCTCTCAGCGCTGGTTCCCCCTCAATATCCTGCTTAAAATTCCCACCACTTTCTGAACGTGACTCCTCCAGCCAAGGTTTTCATATAACATCACTCCAAGGTACTCTGATGCTTTACCTATTTCCTGCCCTACCTATCTAGACTTCCCTGTTCTCTAATATGTTCCTCGTAAACCATACAACTTTAGATTTCCTCGCATTTATCCTCTTTTTGTTCTTAACTGTCCGTAAATTTATCCACGCAATAACTTCTTGCAACTTATTCTCCCCTTCGTCTACTGAATAGAGCACACAATAATCAGCAAACAATCTTATTCAGCTGATAAATTCTGCCCTATCTCATTAACAATAATGTTGAGCAACATAGCACCTAACATGCTTCCCTGTGGCAACCCAGAGGAATCTTTGCCCTCATCAAATACAGAACTTCCTACATTTCACTTTCTGAGCCCTTCCCTTCAATAAATCTTCTATCCACACTAGAAATCTACTATCCGCCCTACCAACCCCTTGTCTTCTATCAACTCACCTACTTTTCTGTGATACTGAAGATTTGGGGTGGAACTCATTGAAGGAAACGAGTAGAGTGGAAAGACTGTTCAAGAAGGACAGAGGGAGTGAATGGAGAAGTAGGCTAGGGTAAGTTAGGCTATCTTTAAAGAGTATAGAGGACGATGGAATAACAATAATTATATCCAGTGACGAGCGAAAATAGTGTGGAGTGAAGTGGAATATACTTTCGGAGCAGTTGGTGATGGTGAAAGTGGTTGGAATGTTTAGAAGGGGACTAGTTAGTGATTGCGAACATTACAGCTTGCCACCCCTGATCGTTGTCCAATTGCACTTAGTTTGTGTCGCTATAGTATTAATATAAATATTATAAACAAGGAAACTAGAAGGATAATTATTTTCAATGTTCTCGACATTTACTGTACTAACGAAACATTTTCACTATTTATTTACGTTAATACTTAAATTATGTCATTTCGAAATTATATTTAGGTTTGAACACAATTCACAAAACACTCGTAAAAGGCGAAAGAAGCGTAACCTCAGATATTGAACTTAGCACCTGGGTGTTGTTATTTATTATTTCTGTGTCGCCGTCGGTTGTACAAGTAACATCCAGAAAATATATATTCGCAGATCCAACAGACCAATCAGCAGCCCCGACACAACCACACAGTCTGTGCAACCTAATTTTATTTCTAGCTAATCTCTGGGTAGTTACACAGAGGTATAAATCAAGTGGTAAGACGCGACTTTAGGTAAAGTGCCAGATAAGTTTAACTTCAAGGTAGCTACCTGGAGGTTAGCTAAGAGAATGGTAAGACCGGTCCAAAGTGAATTAGTGTAAAACAACTCGAAAGTCTATTTGTACTATGTAAATATATGCCTTAATATATGGTACCCCACACACATATGTTGAGGTTGGGCTGTTAGTTATTACTAAGAGTATATTTGTGTGGGGTAGTTTGAAAACACTCCGCAAATCGAATTCCAATCTGCATTATTTGCTTATAGGCTTGTCAGTTTAGCACTTGAAAGAAAAAGGCTTGGCGTGGACATTTTGTCCGATGGTGCTGCTTGTCATCATTTAAAGATGAAAACGTCGGGACTCCCAGGTTAGCGGAGTTGCCTGACATGGAGCATTCATCAGTAATGGGTACAAATACTACTACTCTCGGTCATTTTACCAGTCCTAGTGCAGTGGCCCCAACTGATGAAAATGAGTAGATTGTGTTTAGTTGATATTGCTGTGATGATTTTACCTTGTATTTTATTTTCAAGTACATCCTTTCATAAGATCATAGAAACAGTTATGGTAGATCTGCTTAGTAAAATATTCTTAAAAAATATGTTGTTAAGGCTGTCGCCTCCTCCCAGAAAAACAGCTTAATTTTTTAAATGTTTTTAAACACGATATTGGGTTATGAATGAAGGCGAAAGGATATCGTATTAATTTTAAGTAACAACAAAGATAGAAAATAGTGATATTCTAGGGATTGATGGCATCCTCATGCCACAAGTTAATATTTAGGGCCTATGCAATTTTTTTAAGTTTTATTTTTCAAATCTTACAAGGAAGCAGATTGTGTATTTTTTTCTTCGAATACAAAGTTTTTTTGTTATAATTTTGGTTACTTATTAACTTAAATAAAATTAAACGAAGTAAATAATTTTGTGAAATTTTATAAACATTAATTTTGAAAAAATTCGGCATCGTAGTGTACAATTGACAACTTTTATATGTGGTGATTTTGTGTACACAGATACTTTTAAGGATCTAAAAGAAGTTATGGGTGGTGTTGTAGAACAATATCTAATAAATAATTCTCTCAAAATACAATTAAATTTAAAAATATAGTACTTAATTACGGGGAGAATATTTACATGTTTGCACTTAATTTTTTCTTTCGAATACATTCAAATCATACGAGTTCGTCTACGTTTGTAGTGCGAAGACTTTCGAAAATTTTTCTTTGCATTTTATCAAGTATTTATTTACCTTACAAAAAAGAGAAATAAAATTGAAAGTGAAACAATTTTATATATATATATATATATATATATATATATATATATATATATATATATATATATATATATATACACACACACATGTGCATAGCAAAACACTTCAGAAACGGAATCGAACAATATGGGTTATTAATTTATTCGATATAATGCCATTTTAAATATAATATTATTTTTAATATTTAGTAAAATAAGAAATATGGATTCTAGCTAGTTAAAATGCATTAAAGATGAAGAGCTGCCTCCATTGGTCGTGGTTTATGACCCCCCATTGCCACAGACTAATCCTGGACTGGATCTGCTAAGTGGCTGAATGGTGGTCGATGTATGTCACTTCATGGTACAATGTCGTTTGCTGGAAAGACACAGGTAACAGGACAGATTTTATAACATTTATAAATAAACACTTAAGTTTACAGGGGCATATTTAACAGAGAAAGATTTTCATTAAAGCTCTATCTCAAAATCACAAACCAAAGAAATTATAATTTGCTAGCGAAAAAATCAATAAAAAAATATATAGGGCCTAAAAGTTCGTATTAATTTACTTCCGGATCTAGTCCACCCTCCTTGCTGACAAAAATCTCAATTTCTGATATTGTACACTATTTGATGTGTAACATTAAACATGAGATATAATCCTTTATTGTGTAGCAAAGGATACCAAAAGTAATTTGTGGGATTTCTGTGGGATTTCTTCTTACATTAGCATGGTTCTTACATTAGTATGGTTGGAGACATAGAATACGCCTGGACCATTGCGACCTTAGATGGTGGTTGGAGTCAAAGGTCGTATGGCCACGGGTATTCTACGAAGTCTGGGTGTGCAGTAATAGTTGATTTTTACACCAAAAAACTAATTTTCCTTGGTGTGAGAAAGAAGTATTGTTCTGCATGCATCCGGGCAGAGCGATTGGAGAAGGAACCATCACCTCACTTGTGTTTCAAAAACTGGAATTCTTCTTCTACTGTCATGGAAGCAGATATCATAGTTGAAGAATTCCATTTTTGTGAGGCAAGGTACAAACTTCAGTTGTTCAGAAAGTATGTTGGTGATGGAGATTCCAGTGTTCATGCATCCATAATAGCAAATGTTTCGTATGGCAGAGATGCTGAGAAAATTGAATGTGCTAACCATGTAATAAAGAATCTTAAGATGAACCTTTATACCATGGCAAAGGGATCCAATCCAAAACATCTCAGCCAAGCGAAAATTCAAAGCCTTTGCAGATGCTCAAGAGGTTGTATCAGCAATTGTGGGGGTGATGTGCTAAAACTGAAATCAGACCTACTGAATGTGCTGAATCATGTGTATGGTGATCACATATCCTGCCATTCAGAGGTGTGTTCAAAAGCTGATATGCACAATCAACCTTGCTGTTACGATGCATTACCTCGCGACTTACTTGTGGGAATTCAGCATGCAGTGGATCGTGTCAGAGCCAAGTCACATGCACTTACAATGGCAACTTTTGCAATATTTTTGCTCCTACAAATACAGCAATGTTTGGAAATTCGTAAATGTACTATCTCAATGCAAAGTTTGTGTCTAATATGGATTCCCACTTCTCCCATTTTCACGTGATCATTTTGGTCTAATGGATAGCGTGTCTGCTTAGTTGCGCCTGTCCATAAAGGCTGTTAATTGCATTGCAGCATGGTAGAAAAAACAAATTTTCTTTTAAACGCAAGCGTGCCTCAAACGGTTATCAAGTAAAAAATACACACACTTCACACATTATCTGCATTAGTTTTCAGTGCAGAATTCTCACATATAAGTACAGTATCGCTGAAAATGAAATATGTACATATGTAAATACGTAAACACTGCTGGCCCAGCTCAGTGGCCTGCATGTAGAAATTGTAGGGTACTCGACATATGCACATAAGTCGCTCTAATCACGTACCTGCACCCATGACTCAGAGGCACGAAATATGTCCCGACAGGCGGGGACATTAAAAGTTAAAAGTCATAGCTAATCCGGAACATGTTGAGGTACAGAATTCACACAGAGCAAATATATTTTCGAAATTTAATTTTGTTCGTGCTATCAGTTGAAACTAGTTAAATGTTGTCAGTTGGCATCTGTTCGTATGGCCAATATAAGTATTCATAGAACTCTTAGCATAATTAAGAGTTTAAAATGTTAAATAGGGGCCTAAAATTAACAGTGTTCCTGTAGAAAACTTTTGTTTTCAATAATAGCAATGTGCATGTTGGATTAGCTAAAACATATCTGACGTTGAAAAGATCTTAATACTTAAGTGTAAGTAGAACATGTTTTAAACTTTGAACTAATGCGCCAGAATAAATAGTTACTGCTACAAAAATGAGCTAAAGTCATGTTAAATGTGATTAAAAATTTCAAAACATCAGCTGGTTGGAGACTATGCAAGCAAAAGAATGACATCGCCCTTGCCATTATAATAATACGCACATTGCACATGTTTTTAAATAGAATGTAACTAAACGAATGTGTTACGTACATGCGTTTTGTAAACCAGAAGTTTTATTTCATCTAAACGTTTAACTCAAAAGTTTCTACAAAGGAAATCACATTTTAGTGAGTTCAGAGGAGATAAAAATTTGTAGTTCTCAAGTTAGCAATTTATTGTTGTAGTATGCAATTTAAATTTTCTTATGAGTTTTAAAGTTATTGTGTTATACTATATACAACTATTGACGCGGGTCGTCCCTGACCTCCCCTGATCTGAGCCCGTCGTGCGCATCAAGCCCCAACGGAACGGTCCGAGGCGGCCTGGCTGCTTGTGCATATTGGAACGCACCCGCCCACGTGCGCGACGAGGTGGCGGCGCCTAGACGCCGCCCCCGCGACGTCGAGTGGACACAATATGTGCCTCGGACCCAGAAAACGG
>PNEQ01040367.1:0-17657 GCA_003012365.1 Medauroidea extradentata | reverse complement strand
AATAACATCACTGTTGTTAACATTGTGTTGGACATGTATTATAATTCTATTAAAGTTTCACGTTTATTTCTGTGGGTACACTTACATTTTTTTGACATTAGAAAAAATGTCTTAGTTGTGCACAGTTGTCACGTAACTTTCATTTAGGTGAAACCTGCATAAAATTATTTTCAATTTTTGTATGCTGAATGTAAATTTGATTTTTTGTACTTATTGTAGGTTATCATTCTAGCTGCATTTTAACTATTGTACATATGTATGTGTCCTAACTTGGCCCAATCTGGAAATTCTAGTACACACACTGGAAATAGTCGTTTACTTCTCAAAGGTTGGGATTAATTAAAAGAAGTTGGATTATTTGGTTGTGTATTTCTGTATTAAGGTCTGTTGTATTTAATGGATCATTACAGTATTCTATTGGCTCCTCAATCAAAGAACAGTCATTTCAGGAAAAAAACTTATTATAAGTGCAAGTTTGAACTGTGATTATGGCAATAGAACATTTAATGGCAGTTGCTTCTCGTATTTTTCACTTTTTAGTAATTTTCTGTTAAAAACATTTGTTTAATGTTCAGATCACTACTTCCCAATATGCAGTTGAGATTCATATTATGCCAAATCCTGTTGTAACGTAATTTATTACTACTGTAAATAAATTTTGGTCCAATATGACTATAGAAACTGTAGTCCAACCCAAAATTAAAAGGAAATTAGTACCAGCACAAGAGACTAAAAAAATAGTTTTTTAAACAAGTATTTCTTTGAGGTTGGCAGTTATTGGAACCCACTTCTGGTATCTTCTGAAGAATTCTGCAGGAACATAGAGTTGTAAATCTCTTCTTATATGCTTGGCTAATAAATTCTGGCAATTTAAGGAAAAATAAAGGAGACTGTCACCAGTATTGTGCTGATTTTTTTGTGCAAGCTGTGTAAAGCATTGAAAGGAAGCCTGGAATGCAGCTGATAGATACATAGTTAATAAATACGTTAAATGTTTTTTTTTTTTTGTAAATTATCTTGTGAAAATTATGCTGTTTGAAACTTTTTTAAGTTTATAGTTCTGCATTTTATGTATGTACATGAATTAGTTTAATTTAAGAACTTTGGAGAAAATTTGGAAAGTAGTTTGACTTTGTAATACAGCACAGTTTTTCATAATTGGCAACACAGCTTGCTGCTTATGACGTCTGCAAGTCTGCCATCATAGTTCTGTGGTAAATACTTACTGATGTGTTGTTGTTCTATACCTGCAACTTTTGATGTGGCCAGTTCAGAGCTAGTATATAATTTTGGGAAAGTTCCCTACCAAGATATCTGCTACTGATAGCATAAGTTTACGTGTTGATGTCACTAGGTGTGTTTTGCACTGCACTACGTATGTAGTTATGTTGTAAGCTGGTGTTAAAAAATTGGTAATTGATGGTAGGAAATAATTGGTGACGTCAGTAAGTTTGAATGTGTGTGTTGAAATTGTGTATTGGCCAATGTTTCAACGTCCGAATTCCATTTTCCCTACTCTTTGTTGGTGTATATGTTGTGCTGAGATAATGACAACTGTTTGAAAATGAATATTTTAATTTGTTATTTGATAATTACATTTTTTTACTCTTGAAACAGTTTATTACAACTAAAGTTAAAAGTCGCTGTTTTCATTATTTTCTATTATGATGCGATGTTTGTGTGTTGCAGATATTCTTATAGAGTAACTATCATCTTTATTTTAAATGTTTTAAGCTAAATTACAGTGATATTTTCATTGCTGTGGTGTACCATGAACTGTTAATCCTGCAAGGCATATTAGATTATTTATTAATATTTGTAAAATTATACATAAGAACTGTATTTATGTATTCAGAAAATGTAGATACAGTACTGAGGTTCAGATCTTGCAGGTAACCCTAAAAATCGTCTCTCTCTGCACTGTCTAATTTTTTTCATGGTAAATTTTTGTTACTGATGAAAGTTAGCTGATTGTGCTGGTAAAACTATTAACAAACTTGTTTAGCTGCTGTAACTGTAAAAAATTGTTGAGATATTAATTTTTTTTAAAGTTTTTTTTTTTATATAAAATTAGTTGTTTTCATATTGTAAATATGGTAGTTTTTAATATACGGTAATACATTGTTATTTTGTGTGGCTGAAGTTCTGACATAAAAAAAAAGTTTTTACTGTGCTTACTAACAAAAGTAAAATAACTATTGCATGTATAATTTTCTTTGTTATTTTATTTGGCAGAAGTTAAGACATAAGAAAAAAATGTTTTTACTATGCTTACTAACAAAACTAAAATAACTGTTGTGTGTATAATTTTCTTTAAGAGTAGAAATATTTTAGGTAGGTGGTGTTAAATATGATGGAGAGATGTCTATGGTAACTTTGTAGCGGGATTCACATGCACTGTTTTGAGTCTAAACTGTTATATTATAGCACCTGTGTTTTTATGGTGCATTTTTGTCGGTACAGTATGTACTTTTCTGCGTGGGTACAAGCAACATGTTATGCTTGTCATTTTTGGAAGCTGACTTTCCCATTAGATTGTGTACACTTCGTGTGGGCTTCAATTTTTCTGGGTAGTTAAGTGTTTAGTACTTCAGGTGTAAGAGTTACTCTGTAGTTCCCTGGTAGCCTTTCTTCGAGTCATGTAATAGGAGCTGCTAAAAGATATCTGTGATATATTTCATGAAATCCCTACACTGCAAGTAGAGTTTGGAAGTTGATTAACGATTATCTGCTACTTGAGTGATATAACCTGCGGATTAAGAGGTGTCTATTGTGTCCTGACATGTTACTGTTAATGATTCTTTAAGCACGATGGTCAAACAGTAGGCACACACTATGTTAATGCTGATGTTAGTCAGTTTGTGTGTTAACGTAATGACTCACAACAATGCTGATGATGAAAAGCATGGCCACGCAAACATTTTATCCCAAAATAATCTGAGACCATGAAAACATCTCAAAACCGATTCATTAGATTGTTGATGACCCATAAATTCGGACAAGTGTCTGGGTAGAAAAATTGTTTGGGACATCCAGTTTTAAGAAATTTGCTACGTAAAATTAATGGTTAATGATTAATGAATAATTCAAATTGTTTTGGTGGAGACTACGTGTTTCACCTATTTTATCATTGTAAGATATGTAGATAGGCCATGTTTTTCAGCTGTCTTGTAATTTATTACAGAATGCCAGACACTGTAAGCAGGTGTGACATTAGGACACTTTTACACAATTTTTATTTTTCGTGTGTTTCAACTGGGAGTAAATAGTACCTAATTACATTTCTCGTAGACACTTACGTGGCATTTATCGCATGTAAATTACTTTACTCAGGGTGGTCATATGTGCAATAAAATATTTTTGAAGTGTCCCGATCGCATCCTACGTGATTCAAGTCACCCCTGCTTATGGTACTTTCGAGGCAGACCAGCAAGTGTAGAGGGCACTTTGCAGCTTTAAACGTACTCATTTCTGTTCCTCAAAGCTGTTAAATATTTTAGGTTGGATCAGACTCTTTGATGGTGTGCTCCAACAGTGATGATAACCCACTGAGTGAGAATAATTGATCATAATTCATCAGTGCTAATTGTAAACTTTGGTTGTGTGGTAGCTGCAGTATCACTAGTCTGGTTCCAATTGCCTTTTTCAATTCTGTTATGCTAGTTAAAATATTAAATGTTTGCATGGCCGGTTGTAAAAGAGGGATGGAGGGAAGCAAATAGTGCATGTGCTGAGGGCTACAGTCTGAAGGGGCAGCTTAGCCTGCAGGTTCGAATTAATACTGCACTTCAAAAATTGTGAACATATTGTTGGGCGCGGGGGACAAAAAGGCACTTTTGTCTCGTGAACCAGGGAACTTTGTCATTTGTGAGATTCTCGCAGGGTAACAAAAAATTTTTCCAATGTCTAAATATTGTATTATGTGGTCTTGATCTGGACCGGAGTTGCGAAGCTAAGGAGTTCTTCTATGTTTCAACTAAGTGTTTTGTTTTTGTGGATTGTGTTGATTTGGTTTGCTTGTGATTGAAAGAGTTATTGTATTTTTAATATCTGAAGTGTGCTGTTTACGGAAATACCAAATACCTACGTATGTTATGTTGCCATTTTTTGTTGGTACTCACCAGCATGTTTTAGTCTTATTTGAGCCTAAACGTGGTTTTGCAAGTTGCATAGGCATTAGATGTTTGCCCAGGTTGAATAACTCCACCTGTGGAATTTACAGTGGTGCTCTGTGTCTAGGGTTCTTGCTTGTGAATGGGTGGTGTGCGCAATCATAGCTTTGTGGTAGTGGTAGGACTGCTCTAGCTGTGCTCACGTTGTCGTATAATTCATGTTGATGAATGTTTATGATCTCTGGTGACGGTACCAACTCTAACATAGTTGGAAATGGGGCATTGTTTTCTTTACTAAAAAAAACTGCATTCCAAGATAACTACACAGATGTGTTTGTAAATATGTACAATCTTCTTCTTTAAGCATGTTTTTATTTTTATTCAAGTAACTTAGAAATACTGTAATATATTTGTTGGTGTGTGTGACATTTCAAGAATAAAGTAGGTATTTAATGTACAGTTTTCTAATTTAGCCTCAGTGGTGAATGAACATTGGTTTTCTGTATTATGGTAGTTTTTTTATTTCCGTTGAAGTTTTGATGAGGAAGCTACAGTACATGTATGTCGAAATGAAACTGCGAGAAGTTATCGATACTTTCTTGCATAATATATATTGAGTGTTATTCTCAAAGTATTAGCCTTTTATTACTTTTAAACTTCATGAAATTTACTGAAACCTTATAAACAAAATAAAAAAATTCTAAATTTTTCTGGATTTCTGACTGTTGAGTCGTTAATGTGTCAAATGTAGGGTCCTGTGCTGTTCTTATTGTATAAGTGGTGTGAATACTTTTGAGTGGTTGTTGTGTCACTATTTGTTTCTGAACTAAAGGTAAGTCAGAGTTGTGTATATTTTGTAAAATACGACAGATTTATATTTTTTACGATGTGGTGTGCTACGTGGGATTGTGTGGAGCGTGTGTGGTTTCTTCTGCCCAGTTACTTTACAGTAAGTTAATGTACTGTAATTATCTTTTGTGTTTCTTAATATTTGTTTTCAGCAAAGGTAGTGCCAGCACGACATGTATTAGCGTAAATTTTGAGGAAAGTAAAACAGTAGGTTGGAACTGTGATACTGTATGCAACTAAATTTAAAGTATTAAAAATTTATGAGTTTGGAAGGCTTAGTAACTATATAATATATTCCATACCTTAGTTACATTCTCTTGCGACTTGATAAACTCCTCCAGACATCTCGTCCGACAAAATACTGTACTACATTCCAACATCATATATGTTGTGAAACCACACTCGAATGCCTTGCAACGTACAATTGAACTCCTTTTTTACACTTCTAAAGGGACCTGGAAAAGTTGTTGTAAAATGCAGGAATGTGCAATGAGAGGGAAATTTATAATGTAAAAAAAGTATGTATGAAATGTGGATATGCATAAAAACAGGGGTTTAAAAAGGAGTTTATACTGTATTTTCTTTATGAACATATGCCAAAGATTGTGTTTAATTTTTTATTCCTTCTTCTTCTTCTTCTTCTTCTTCTTCTTCTTCTTCTTCTTCTTCTTCTTCTTCTTCTTCTTCTTCTTCTTCTTAATGCTTGAGTGCTAAGTATTTTAGTAAGCATTGTACAGTTTGTTGGGCGAATGCACCACAGTGGACTAAAAGCTCAACAGCCACCTTTGCAGGTATTAAAATTATTTACTTTATTATTTTACCGTTGTGGTTTTGAGAACTTTATCAATATTCATAGCAAAATTTTAAAAGATATTTTTTATGGAAATGTTCTGAATTTTGTTGGACAAACAGGAGAGAGACTGAAAGATGGAAGGCACAGCTATGTTAGTCATTACTTCTCACATGTTGAAGTTGTGCATGTGGCCTAACGCACCAGGCACATATTCCACATGTATTCATTCCACTGGAAGGTTTAAAAGTGTTTTGCTGAATTTTTTTCTTTCACAGCTGTGGCTTATCAGTTGAAGGTAACTATGATATAGTACAGGTTTGCTAATATTGATTTTTTAAATTACCTTAAATTCTGACAAATTATACGTCCAAGGATTTAACTTTTTTTTTTGTTTTGGAAGTTAGAAAAATATAGTATAACTTAACGAAACTTTGATTTAGAGTAAAAATTTTCGGGCCCTGAGGCACTTTGTTAAATCAGATTTCTACTTTAAAATATTTGGAGTATTTTTAATCAGGACCATTTAGTTTCCTTGTAAGTTTTTTTATTTAATTCAAACTGTAGTTGCTCCTTATTTCACTTCTCCCCTTCCCCCTTTTCACACTTCTCCCTTCTTCCCAACCATTCAATAGTTAATTTTGCATTACGTTACTTAACTCTGCTTTATATAGAAGTAAATATTGTAACTATTGTGTGTGATCTTGCTGGCACTAACTTTGCATTAGGGATGATTTCTTTGTGTTTGCTTGTGTGCGTGTCTGCCAAAGTCTAGTCAGACTGATGTGGTGCATTTATTATAATACTGTCTTCAGGATGGTGCATTGTAAATTGCTTCATGTCAGGTTTGTAAAATGTAAATACACACTGCCCATTAGTGTCGGTACTCCTTAGTTGATTATTATTTCAGCTGCTTATGTGATGTCACAAGAATTTTTTTTTCTCTTATTTGGTTCTTCGTTACGGCGACGATGCCATTTTTTCCGTTTGTCGTAAGTAGTCTCAGAGGGTAGGTATGTTAAATGGAGTGGATCGTGGTTGGCAGGTAGGATGTTCAGCTTCATGAAGACATGGTTTATAATGCTCTTGATTACACAACCCGTAATGGGTGCGTAAGTAATCTTTACAGATGAAATTTACTGGTGTTTGAATTGTATTATGCCATATACTGTGAGAACTTTTTCACATGTTCATGTATAAAGTGTTTCTCCATTAAAGGTGTTGCAGGACACAAATGGGTGGAGGGATGGGGGGGGGGGGGAGGAGAGGATTTGTTTGGAAATGTATCAGTAATAACTCTTTATAAAATGCAGAAGTCATGTTTAGGTAGTAATGTTTCAATCTCCAAATTTGTCATTTTATAGGAAAAATAATTGTTGTTGTGAAATGAAATTGAGACAGAGATGCGTGTCCCTTTCCATCATCGAGGCTATGTCTTATGTTCTCAATTGACTTACTTTCTATTTTTCTATATTGTGTGCCAATTTCCATTCATAATGTAGTTACAACTCACCTGTAAAAATAACTTATTCCTCTATTTCCAAGTACCTATTAAGTTTCTCAGGTTTTTATTTTTCTATCTTGAAGGGGTTTGTTGTAAATGAACACTACAAATAATGTTTTGAGATATGGTGATTGGTGTACTTTTCTGCAATAATAACTCAGTTGCTTGTCTCCGTACGTACGCTTGTGAAGTTATACTGCGCAGTCAAGACAAACAGTAACCAATACCCATAACTGGTATGTAATATTTAATGAGATTATACAACAACGTAGCTTTATGTGTAACTGCCTTAAGACAACTGTTAGGCAGGATCTCTTTAAATATGTACTCTCAGTTGCATAAGTAATGATTTGGTGATCTATTAGAGGTTAATACCAAGAATTTTATGTTCAGATATACGGTAGAAGAAATGCTAGTGAAATTACGCTTAATATTTTCAAACATGTAGTAAATTTCAGTTTTCCTGTATGTTTCGAAGTTACTGCTATATAAATTTAAGTGGAGCATTTGGCTATGTCACTGGTGAAGGACTACAGTAATAAAAGTAAAATTAGTTCAAGGATGTTGGACAGAAATTGTGTATACTAAATGTTTGACATAAGAGTCCGTCTTAGTTGACACTGTCCTGACCTGCCACCACACCATTGTTAATGAGGGTGTGATGAAGGATGTAACGTGTGTGGAACGGTCACTGCCAATTTTTAGACAAGTTGTGTGAAGAGAATTTTACGTAAACTAAGTAACAAGAGAGAAAATTTATATTTTTTAATTATTACTGTAAGCGGAAGTACAGACCATAAGATTGCAGTTGATTTGTTTGTCCAACTTTCAAAATTCACAGTGCTACAAAAATTGGGTGTGTGTGAGTTTGTGTTGCTGTGTTGTGATAAATGTTGAGAGAAAAATTGGGAAGGAACAGAAATTTTGCTCTTGGATGCTGCTGAATTGGAGTGAACTTGTACGTCTTGCAGTTTTACGAGTAATGTACGAAGTGGGTTGGAACATGATCCTATTCATAAAGTGACATACTTCAAGGTTTTTAGATCAGTGCAGCATGCTCCCTCCTGTTTTCCGTATCACTTTTAGAAAAAGGTGTGTCAAGCAGGATAAAAATTGTCCTAAGTATGTACAGAAGTGAAGAATGCCATGTTTCTGGCAGAGTTTCTAGCAGTCGAATGAGCCAGTTTCTTTGATAGTGTTGGTTGCTCGACGAGCATTATAGTACATAATTTCCAGTTGGCAGGTTTGTGTGCGACGGTCATACTGCGCTGGATGGCTCAGCCTTTGTTAATGTGATGTGGACTCAGTATTTTGTGTGTCCTTTCAGTTGTTCTTGTCTCGGGGAAAGGTAGAAAATGTACTCTTCTATTTGTCAACATTTCTATAATATTTTTTCAATAACCTTTAATTTTAAAACTGTCAAATTATGTTTCACAATGGCAGTGTCATGTTCATACAACTTTTAAGGCTGTTAAACAGCTGATCAGCGTTGGAATGTGCATTTGTTAAGAGGGAAAGGGGATAGAATTTTGTCGTTTCCTATTAAGGAACCATCTCAGCATTCATCCAGAATGATTACTGAAAACCTTGGGAAACTCTTAAGTCAAAATGGCTTGACCAAGAAACAAACCCAGATCCTTCAGACTGAGGCGAGTATTTTTGTATTGTTCTTCCTCGCTCGGCTGTTATTTCATTGCATGCTTTGAACTGTCCTCTTCTGCAAAGATTGATGATATTGTGGAATTTTCACACTGTTCATATTGTCTATTGCATCCTACTGTATTGATAAAATGTTACTGAATGTAGTTTTCAGGATGACATACTAAACTGTCTAAGAAAAATTAGATCTTATTAATGCTGTAAAGTTTAATCTGCAATTTTGTCTACTGGAAAAAGAAATGTTAGCAGCCAGCCAATTTTTTTTTATTATTTGTAACTGTAATGCCAGGAGTAGGGATCTCTGCCTTTTCTGCCCTGCAGTTACCAGTGTGTCACAGGTTTTACTGTTAAGAGTTTTAGCTTGTCGCTAACCGTATTTTCAGGGTTTTTGTCTAAATATTTTATTTATGGCTTCATTAATTCAGAATACCTCAACTAATTTTTTATCGACAAATAAGTTTGGAAACACATTAAAATCTAGGGTTTGACATCACAACAGTATGGCTGAAACATAACTTGACAAAACAAGGTAAATGGAAATAGTATACCTATCTGTGTAATGTATGTGTGTCACATTGTGAAACAAAATATTTTTACAATTTCATTATCATTTCTTGGTGTTCATTCTTCAATCTTTCAAAATTGAAATTTTTTAATTGCAATGTGGAAGTAAATATTTGGCATCATTTTACTTTAAAATTGTGGTAAACTCCACAGCACTTATGGTCTGATACTAATGTAAAGAAAAGCATGTAAAAAAAATAAAAACCAAATGACGTTTGTCGTAAACTGTAAATATTTTGTGAAGAAGACTCGGGGACCTGATGTATTTTTTCCGCGCGAACTTTTTGATTAATTTCTTTTAAGTTTCGCGGCGGAAGGAATTTTTGCGACCAGCCATTGACTGCCTGCCTGTATGATAGTGGGAGCTCTGACTCTTTGTGCTAACAGAGGTTATCACTCTTTCTGTGTTTACGTAACTTATAAATATAGTTGTAGAAAATAGCATGGTAGCTTCAAGTGAGGTAATTTCTAGTGTGTAGTATGCTTCAACTTAACATATTTATGAATGTGTTAGAGCTGGTCCACTTTACTGTTGGCACAAGTGGAAGCCATCATACTTCAAGGTCAGAGTGTTTCTCAAGCTATGTGGGTCATTTATATTAAGTTCGCCTGGACAGGAAAAATCACAGTGATATATGTTAAAACGGGAACTACATAGAGTAAAGTTTCAAGTGTCCCAGTAAGTCACATAAGTGGCTTCTTGGTCAACCTATGGTTATCCTTCTCTCTAGTATGTTAAGCTGCTGTTGGCAGACAAAGTGTGCCAAGTAGCACAATAATTTTTTTTTCATAACCAAAATCGGAAGAATGTGAATAAATGTGTGGCGTTCAAAATATCACAGAGAGAAGCACAAAGCAAATGTTATTTGAAATAACACAAATAATATCATGTATAATACAGTAATATACTGGTGGCATTGAATTTAGTAAAAGAATTATACAATATTTTCCTTGTAGGCATTCAAACACAACCTGGTAATAAATAAAATCTCGTTACAATACTGTGAAAACCTACCTAACTCTAGCACTTAACATATTATAAATGCCTGTAGTGTATATGAAAGTGTTTACCTAGTAGGATACTTGGGTAGATGTGTACCAGCAACTCCAGCATACGGAATTATCATGCCATGTACTCCTGCCAGTTGCTCCAGTTTATGTTCGTTCTCCATAGGGTTGCAGGTGTTTTGTCCAGCACTGTGATGGTTACGAGACTGTGTTGGGGTCCACTTGTGTTAACAGTAGAGCCATCTCGGCTTTTCCGAGCTTTGTGCTGCCTCTGTGTAATCCCTGAGGCAGAGCTATCTTCTTGCTGCCAGTAGTGTAGTAGTGTAGTGTAGTTAGAGCTGTGTGTATGCTGCATGATCTAGATTGTAATAGTACACATTTTGTGGGTTTGTGAAGTACTTTACATCAGGGGAACATTTGAACTGACTTACTGCACCAAAAAATGTTCATTGTGCATAATGAATTTACCATATTTGGCTAGTTCTTTGGTTTTGTAGTGCAGATGCAGTTTGAAGAATGACCCCCATTAGTTAATGTTTTCGGGCAGACGAAATATTTATACAGGTTAGTCATGGTAAAGTGCACGTAATACTCACTGTACCGTGAACATCCTAGGTTTAGGTGAGATGTGGCTAGACAAGACTGGTGATAACTGGAAGCTGCATGTGTATGAAGATTCAGTTTGTAGTCTATCCATGCCAGAAGTCTTATAAATAAATAATTTAGTACGTGCATATATGTACACAAAAATATATTTGTGTAAACAGACATTTTACAATTGGTTGAAATAGTCAATATTTCACAACAATGTGCTGCAGAAAGTCGGACAACTGTTCCCCATTGTTTTAGTCCCTACGTTGGAATAGTTTTAACTTTTGTGCTAACATATTTGCATATACTTGTATTTTTTTTTTTCTATGCATGGTAAGTAGCTCAGATGAAAATATTTTGTGTCATATTTCATGGCAATGTAATGCTTCTCTTGGAAATTACTGTGGCATCTAGTTGCTGCAGACAGTTGCAAGACATAGTTTTGGGAGTCACTGTTCGAAATGAAATTCACACAATGGTGTTGTAATTGTCCACTCAAAGATTTGAACTGTTGAATTAGTTAAGTATTCCATGTTGATAATGTCTATTAACATTTCAGCCTATGCAGCTGGTACCCACAAATGTGGAGGAATTAAATCTTCTCCTGGTGAGTGCGGAGTTGGTTGTTACAAGGGCAGATTGTATTAATCTTGGAAACTAGTTAGTTTATAGTAGCCAGTGTAAGAATAGCGTACATCTTTTAGGAAATACTCAACACAGTAATGATTCCTCTGAATTTAACCAGTCATTTAACAAGGGTGGTGGTTGTTTTTCATACTGGTGTAGTAAGTGCATCACAACAGGTGCTGTAAATGTAACAACATTTTCTCCTCTATTTTATTCCAGTGCATAGATACTGTGCCAGTGTGTATTTTTCAGTTTGGGAAACTATGCACATGCAGTCCCACTGTAGTCTCAAAGCTGAATCAGGGTCGTGGCAGCTGAGTGATTAACTGGTTTTCTCTGGGATCTCTAGTTTCCTCCGCTCTTCTCACATTCTGGCACTTCTCCATTGTAGGGCCTCATTCCATGTTATTCATCAGGGTAAGCAAATATTGAGAGGTTGGCTCTCTTGAGGTTGCGTGACTCATCAGCAGCCTAATAAGCAGGGTCAGACATCGAAGACTGAATACATTTCTGGAAGTTACTACAGTAGAGTTCAGCATAGTAAAAACCTGCAGAAATAATTTTATACATGTGTAGAGTTTATCGCTTGTTTACTATAAACCAGTTCTAATTATTTTTAACCTCTGTTTAAAAAATAGGGGTGTTGTAAGTTTAACATGTCTTATCTATGTATCTGTCAGTTTCATAGCTCCTAAATGAATAGACCGATTTTTATGTTTTTTTGGAAAACTTACTTGATTGAGAGTGTTCTTGGCTGTGATTCGAGGAAATCTGTTCAGCTGTTTAAAGATCATCACCTCTTTTCCAGTTTTTTTTATAGTGAATGTGAATGTGAGCATTTCTATTGTTTTGATCGATTTGAAATTTAGTATGCTGTGAGTCGGATGTTTTTAAAATTTTTAATTTAAGTCTTAACTTGTGTATAAGAATGTTAGTTCATTAAAATGTTGACAGGATTTAACAATTGCATCAAGATGTGAGGTTTCGCAGTAACTCCGGGGCTGTTTTACGTGGTTTGTGTCATAAACTCCGCCATTGCAGGTGCATTTAATGCAAAGTAACCATTTTAAGGTTGAACATAATTTGTTGCAGCACAATTTGCAAGGGAAGTATTGCACATAGCCCAAATATTTGTGTGTTAAGTTAATTGTAAAAACATAAATTAAGTAAATGTAGTTATAGTTAGAGTGGGAGGTTAGTATGTCACACTACTTATTGATATCCTAAGAACATATTAGATGTTTGGTGGGTTAGGAAGTTGTAATAAAAATAAAATGAATGTTTTGATGAACTTCAGCCATGTAAATAACACTAAACTGAACCTCTTAATTTGTAAGACAGTATTTTTGTCCATTACAAGCGTTTGTTTTGTAAGTGCAAGTTGATTTTTTTATGTACCAGCCCACATTGGTCATGAAGGTACTCACAAATGTGGATACTTGGACTGCTGGATAACACTGACCAACTCAAGATATCTATTTTGGGACTATTTAATGAAGAAATAAATATGCCATTTATTCACCAAATGGCACCTACTTAAATATTTTGAGTTCAGTGTTACCCCTGCCATCAAAAGTATTCAAATTTGATGGTATCACTTTCTTGTTGACTTGTAAGGTTAATGGTAACCATAGCAACACAGAAAATTTTACTGTTGGTAAGCTTTTTGCAATTGTAACTAAAATGTGTCTTCGATGATGATGTCAACATTGTGTTTGTTACAAAATGTAGTTAAATAAAAATCAAGTAAGTTACAGAAGTTCTGAAATTTCATGTGTAATATGGGATATGAATTCAAAATAAATTTATAATTTATTCACAAAATATTTTGTGATTAAGTACATGTTTTGTCAGGTGTATGGTCAGTGAATTACGTAATAACTGTTCTTATTGTCTTAAATATAACAGTAAAGTGTTTATATTATGTTTCAATTTTTTTGTGCTTCGTCAGTTTTATCATAAGGCAGTAATTAGCATGAACTTTGCATTTGTATTTTAAATGTGTATAAAAAAAACTGTGCTTTTTTAATGTAAAAAATCTAGTTGTCAGTGAATTTCATATTAAATCCAATCTGTTCAGAATTGGAGCAGTTGAACATTTAATGGTTTATTTCTCAGCTAATTGCACTTGTCTAAAAATTTTTTATGTATATATACTTGCACAACCTCACAGTACAAATACAGATTTTTTCTACTTATTTTTGTTAATAGGCAGGGAGTAAAATTTTGACGTAATTTTTTTCTTAAAAAGTGTCTACTATGCTTATCAGTAGATGGAGGCTGTAAACAGAAATGCTGGGCAGTCATATGGTGGGTAGAAAGATAATGTAAGTTCATCCATGCGCTCAACACGTTTCGTACTGCATATCTAGGGAGACATTTGCTACATTATCCTAGTGAAAAGTAGGTGAAATTTAAAGATTGGAGAAATGAACTAATAGATTAAAACTATTGAGGATTCTGTAAGTGGTTTTGCAAAGATTATGAGGAAAGTACCTATTGGTTTTTAAATTTCTGTACACTGGCATTTTTTCACCTGTACAAGTTATGTGGAGATTCTCTTGTACACTGTGCTGTAAAGTAGTGGGAAAGCAATATTATAAAATTGCATATAAAAGCATCATCTGTTTCATACGGTTTTATTTCTTTTGTGGTGATTATTGCAATATTCCCAAAATGTTAATAAGTCATGTTCATAGTAGTCTAATTTATTACCAGTGTAATACAGTTTAACAAACTATATGTAACTTTTTTTTTTTATAAATTTGCGGCATATATGCACTGTGTTTGGTTGTCTGAGGTGGTGAGGAATAATTGTGAAAAGAGCTTCGGACACCCTCATTATGTCATCGGATGGAGAGCGATGGACTAGAGGTGTGCAGTAGCCCACATTTTCTCACGCCACCTCCGATAATTCTCTAGTGAATTCGAGCATTGGGGAAAAAAATGTAAAGATGTGACTGCAGTCTCCTGTTAGGCAACGTCGTACTTGTCTTGCTGGGAATTTTAAATGTTCAGTTCTCTGTCCGCCTGTAATATAAATGTACCTGAAATCATCTTCCAAATAAAGTCACTATTGTTAAGTGTGTGTGTTTTTTTAAATTGAGTTTATTGTGAGATAAATTATCATGCTCTCAGCTGTATTGCTACGTGAGACACTCTAATAATACCTATACATGAAGATTGACAGCAGATACAGCCTCACCAATATTGTACGTACCGTAAAGTGAGGATACTTTGCCTCTGCCTGGGTAACTTTGCACCTTCTAATTAATTTCAATTCAAATGAAAATTTAAAGAAACCCTTTACGTTCAAGTGTAGTTAATTACTTCTGCTGTGAATGGAGAATTTTGTATGTTAAAGAAAGCTTCAAACATTTAATTTAATAAAAAAAATAGTGGTGCAAAGTAACCCCAAAATTTGGCAAAGTATCCCCACCTTACGGTATTTGTTTTCATTTGCATACTGAGAAGATGGCCTCTTAGTACCTACTTGAGTACATGAAGATTGAATACAAACATTGTTAGTACAGTATATTTGATATTCTACTGCCATAATTACAAACACCCTCGGCTCTTAGGAGTCTTTTTAAAATGCATTACTTAGCTTTTCCTTGTTTGTAAGTATGAATGTAACTCAATTTTCATCTATTTAAAGATGTCTGAATTATTTTTAATTTTGCACACGTATTTAGAATCTGTGAATCTATGACCTGGTAATCTCACTTATTTGAGGTGACGGGATGGCATTTGACTGGGACAGAAAATTTGTTTTAAGTCAAAAAATAAAAACTAAAAATTTTTTAATAGTAATATAAAATATCAAGAAATCTTTACATACAAAGATTTTGTTCAAAAGGGCTATGATGTTCTACAATTCAGCATAACTTCAAAGGGATTGATCCCTGTCAGATTGGTTTTACGGTTTTTCTTATAAATCAGCGAATAGATGCATGTTTACTTTTTTCATCCTGACAAGGCATAGTTTGTTTCATTCACTTTTTGGAATCCATATGGCACAGTTTCTGTTAATGTTGCGACCTCTGTAGTCGCTCCCGTAAATAAAGTAATTTTTCCTTTCCAGCTGTTTCACGTTGCAAAATAATGAATACATTATGGTTCCAGCAGTTACAGAAAATCGATTAAGTTTGTTTCTTTGCCTTGTCGTGACAAAAATTTTGATACATTGACTTCAACAGAAGTTATCGAGAAGAAACGTATCGTGGTTTGATGTGTGTTTATGAAAGAACGTGTGTTAAACAAAAAAAAAAGTCGTCTTAGTAAAACGCCATCCGGTCAACCTTTTCCTGTAAAGCAGTGACCGAAGAATCCATGTGTAGGTAGGAGTGTTGTTACACAACGCCTGTGTGGTTATGCAACAAACCTCTCCATGCTACCACGTTGGCGGCATCAGTTAAGGGGGAAGTTCAAGCAATATTTTTATTATTTTAATAATTTTTATATTTGTGCGAGATAATTTCTGTCTTGTAGACATATATTTTGATTATTTTTAACAGTCATGAACATTTTCTAGCTTTTATAGTTTTTATATTATATAATGGGAAGCAAAAGTCAAAATTTGCATTAAACTGGTTTATACAAGAAACGAAAACCAGTTGACTTACAGAAACTATATATATAATCCCACTGAAGGAAAGTGTCACGGGCTACAACTAGACATACATAAACACACTGAATTGAGATTTTTTGTATTTAAAAAAAAAAAAAAAAAAAAAACAGAAAATTTAAATTGTTTTTGTTTCAAATGTAGCAATTTTTTTTAAATACAAAAAATATTCAACGTAGTTTTATTCATGTCTAGTTATAGCCCACGACATTATTCTTCAGTGGAGTTTATTTAATTTCTGTATGTCAGGTGGTTTTCGTTTTTTGTATAAAACCGTTTCATGCAAATTTTGACATTGGCATGCTATTATACAAAAATTGTGAAAGCTAGAAAATTTTCAATACATTAAAAAATTGTCACAATGTATGCCTATAAAACAAAGTCTCGTACAAATAAAGATATTATTAAAACAATTACAATTTTGAAGGGAGGCTCCTCTCTCTTCCCCCCCCCCCCCCAAACACATCACACCCCTTAAGCTGCCACACCGCCCATCTCCCACCTATACGATGTGGGTTCGGACCCTGGCAGGGGCACGTGTAAAAAAACAGTTGTCGCATAAGTAAATCACCTTTCGTCGAAATGTGTTTAAAAAATATGCGACTGTTAGTATGGGGTTAAAGAAGCGGAGGACGGGGGTGTTAGTGGCGTATACTAACAAGTTATTTTGAGGCTACCACAAAATAAATTTTTCTGTGTGCCAAAAATGTTGATGCATTCTCTAAAACAGAAGTTATTTAAATAAAACAGATAAATCCAAGGTCGTATGGATCAGTCGCCTTAAGGGCTTGTTCCTCTGTTTTGCAGTAATTTCGAAAAAAAAAAAATAAAAAAAAAATATTGCTACCTATTACTTAAATCAAAATTTTGCTCCACAGTTTTGATACTTATGTGTCATAATTTGTGTCCGATTTTTTTTGTAGCAATGTACTAAACGTTTGTTAGAGTTCGTCACCCAAAGTACATTTTTTTTTACGTGAAAATATGCCAAAGTGAAGCAAAATATTTTTTGCTGACGAATGGTACATTTTTTTTATAAACGCATCCGCAGTATTGTGCGCCATGTGGCTGCACATTTTCTCACAATTTTTCAAAGCTTTCGGTTTAAAAATATTTGAGTTATTGGTACCTGTTTGTGACGTTGCAATGTAAATAATATTTGTTGTAAGTTTGTACATGTTCGGAACTGGTCTCCCGACTGCCATGTTGGTACTACTCTGTACATATTGTGCTTCGTACTAATGTGGGTTTGAACTTGGCGCCTATCCGCCATACTGTAAGGAAGGCAGTGCAAATCAAGATGGCGCGGTGAGAAGGTTACTCTGT
>PNEQ01040366.1:0-25769 GCA_003012365.1 Medauroidea extradentata | reverse complement strand
ACTCGCTCAATAACAACTCTTTCTTGAGCATGAATCACATTGAACCGGCGTTCTCGATCATTTCTCACCTCATCATACGGCGTCAACAGCCAAGGTGTTATACCGTATCCGCTATCACCTAATAGACAAAATTCACCATCAAATCCACGCATAGTTTCTTGCACACCACTTTGACGCCAAATTCTCGCATCGTGAACACTCCCCGGCCACTGAGCATCAATACTGGTAATCCTTTCATTAGCGTCGCATGTTCCCTGTACGTTTATTGATGTTTTACCTTTTCTGTTTATATATATTCATCTTCATAATTTGCACGTGCGAACAGTCTACAGCGCCAATTACAGTTGGAATGTGGAATTTGAAGCTCCAATCATCCTTGGCACGTACCATCTCTTCGTGGGTCGAGGGGAATTTAATGCAATCGTCTGCTTTTTCAGCTATATTATCCAAAACACTTGCGAAAGTTCTACAAACAGTGCTTCTTTCAACCCCAACATCAATAGCAACGCCACTTTGAAATCCCGGGTCACTGACGTATCTTAAAAATATTTCAATCTTCTTTCTTGCCGATAACGCTCCACCTCGTTTTTCATCATTTTCTCTCAGAAAATAATTTGTAATTTGATTTACATTTTCGCTTTCGAAGCGTAATAACTCCTTACTTGCATTTGGATTAATGTTTTCACGATTTCGATAGAGTTTAACATTTCTTAAATTAAAAAACGCGGCCATGATTAGCGAAGTAAGGAATAACAAGCCTGGGTTTAGCTGACCTCGCCAAATATACAAGTATTTACTTGCCTTAAAAGTATTTACTTTTCTTTATTCACACTGATAACAGCATTTTCTGAGGTTTTACTTCCTCGGCGAGTGTTTACTTACAAGTAGAAGTAAACACTCTGGCTTTTTCACATGAATTCGAGTAAAGAGTATACTAGTACAAGTAAACGCGTTTACTTGTTTTTATTCACTCGGGCCATTGTCGTGACTTGCCGCGGAGAATGCTTACATGGCAGAGAGGCCAATCTCTGTAAAGACGTAACAAATGTAAATGACAACACGTACTAGTTCGTGACCAATTGAATCGCAGATTATTCTATGTTATATATAGGAAAGTGAAGTTTAGTCTGCTACCAAATGTTAATGCGAATCTTGCATGTCTCTACTATGACCGGTACTTGTTCGTGCAATAAGCTAGTGCACTGTTTCGCAAACATAATATATTTTATCTAGTAGTTCTTCTTAAGAGACTTGTGTAAACTGCGCATGGACGGCGTTATTGCGCGTTACGCTTTTTTTTACGCGAAACCTCTTTAACTTATTCGTATTACGTTTATCTACGAAAAGAACACACACTTGAAACAACTCTATGTTTTAATCATTTTGAAAAGTCAGCGTGCTTGTAAGAAAAATGATTCTGGGGTCTCTCAAAATTGTTAAAAACAGGCTTCTTTTTTTTACACTGCTGTTACTCCGAAAACTTTAGTTGAATTCGTGACGTGCAAAACTAGACGTGTGCGTTGGTCTCTACTTCATGCTATACAAAAATAACATTCTAGGGTCCCCGCTTCTTAAAGTCCCATAGGAAAACGACTAAGTTACAACGAAAACCTCGCACGACATTTTGGCGCGCTGCGAATAGAGACCATCGCTTCTCGTCGAGCGTGGTACTCTGGCACTTATCGCTTCGCTGTCCTTATAAGTTCAACGTGGAAATTTGAAAACGGTTAGACAATACTCTTAAAATAACACTCAGGATAAGGCAAAAAAAAGTTCACTCGTCAATGGGATGTACTGTAGTTAGAGCCACGATTTTTTCGCGAAAATATTGCTGCCCCACTTTGTTTCAGTGTCTCCTGAGCACATCGGCAGCTCTGCTTCATGATTACTGGCAGCGTGTCTTTGTTTATACACGTCTCTCACTCGACTGCACCACTCATAATAAGATTATTGTGACTCTGTATGTCTGTAGTTTGCCAAGGCAAGTGAGAGTAAAATCATCCAACCACAGACGATGTAGCAGAGCAGCAGATGTGCACATAACATATTGAAACCAAATGTTGCAAAAAATATATTCGCCATAAAATCGTGGCTCGAACTATATCTAGAGATGATGGTACATCGCGAAAATGTTCTGTACCAACATACCCTTGAAAACGCTGTAGTTTCTCACAACATATATGATTGGGTGATGTACTTCTGACACAACGTAGCTGTCTGTAGACCAACAACTGACATCAAATATTACAATAGCGGGATTCTTATTGGCTAAGTGAAATATAGAGCTACATCACCGCATACAAGAGAAAGCCTGTAATAATATAATAAATCAATCGAGGGTTGAAATCCAAGAAAAACCGTCAAGTTTCCCCGCGATATACCGTCAATAGAGCCGTGAATGTTGCCACAGTTTGTTTCAGTGCCTCGTGTGCACATCTGCAGCTCTGCTTCGTAGTCAGCGATAGAATGATTTAACTCTCACGTGCCTTGGGGATCTACCCGCAAATTACAGACGAGTGGTGTCACAGTGACCTTGCTGTGGTTGGCGCAGTCAAATGAGACACGTCACGTCATAAAGACACGCTGCCGATAACCGAGGGTATCCATCTTACATATTGTAAGGAGGCCTAAGATCATAATTAGAGGTACGTCAATTTCGCGGATTCATCTGACAGTAGTCTAGATTGCTCAGTCCTGTACACGCTCTGGATACAGTCGATTATTCATTGGCTTACAACATTACAAGCGATAGATCTATGAATCATTTCCTTACTTACTACTGGCTTGCAGTAGTCAAATGCGTTTCGTACAGCAGCCAGCTAATCACACACGTAATAAGGAAGTATATATTTTTGGCGTGCAACCTGACCTGGAATGTATTTGCGAAATTGGCGTACCTATAATCATAATATATGTTTATGTGTATAAACTTGTAGCTACTGGCATATTTCGAAACATGAAACCGCGTATATTACGAGCCTTATTACCCTGCAAATAGTTTGTTATATGTTTTATTAAAAAATAAAAGTAAATATATTAAGGAACATCTGTTAGGGGGGATAGGGGCTCAGATCCCCTTGCCCCCTCTTATGGGCGCCCTTGTCGATAACCATGGCTAGGGACAGGAATTTTTGGCGAAAAGATTTTTGCCCCACTTTGTTTCAGTGCCATATGTGCGTACCTAACATCATGGCTATTTGCAGAGTGTTTTGTGCAGAGCCGTTATTCATTTGACTGTGCCAATCAATACACGGATAACTGCCACACATCACGTCTGTGATTTGCCGGTTTAACCTCCACACGCTGTGTGTTACGACTTCCGATCACTGACCACAATGCAGAGATGCAGGTGCGCACGTAAGGCACTGAAACAAAGTGGTGCAAAAATCTCGCGAAATTTCCTGTCTCTATTCATGGCCCCAGTCATCATCTCTGGTCGGAACGGAGCGACGGTGATCGAGTCGAGAAGCAAGACTCGTATGGAAGTGTCTTGGTTGGGGGGTGGGTAGGCGGTGGCGCTGCGGCCGAGGACAACGACTCGGGTTGTTGCGCCTTCCCCGACGACGACGACGACGCTGTGTAACCTTCCCGAATCACTCGCCTGCCCCGCAGATAACGTGCCTCATGAATCACTCGTATCTCGACACACTGCGCGTACGCCCTGCGCATCGCGTCTGGTGAACGCCTCGCGGTGCTGCGTTTCTCGTCCCGACAAACAAGATGCGATTATATTAACTAACCTGCTGGGACAAGTGATCAGGTTCCCTCCAGCACCAGGCTATGTCTAAAAGCTTGTAAAATCCATTCAGAAAGTCGTGACACACCATGATTAGAGATGACTGTTTATCGCGGGAAAACTTGACTGTTCGCTGGGTTTCAACGTACGTTCTGTTTATCAGAAGATTACAGACTTTCACTTGTACGTAGAGCTGTTGCCCTATTTGACTGAACCTATAAGAATCCCGCTATTTTAATATTTGATGCCTGTTATTGGTCTGCAGACAGCTACGTTGTCTAAGGCCGGATTTACACATTGGCCCAAGTGATTGGGCCAATCTTGGAAGGAAGAAATGCTAATGACCAATAAACGGCCAGTCGCTATTTACACACTGGGCCAATTCATTTTAACCAGTCATACGGCCAATTTAAATTCCATGAAAATTGAGGGTCAACTTTATTAGGAAATTTCTGCAACTACATTCATACTCTATGTATAGGCTATGTGCAGAATAATGTCTACTGATCCATTTCAACACTTCATATAACCATATTTCCCTCTCAAACTACAAAAAAAATGTAAAATTGCAACACCAATGTAAACACAGACCAAGTTAACGCCAATGCATACGCCAATCCCTTTGATGGTTGGACCAAAAACCGACAATGAATGGCAAAGCTTCCAACACATGGCCAACATTCCAAGATCCGCCAAGCACCATTTAAACACTTGTCGATTCCTTCCAAGGTCGGGTGTTGGGCCAATGTGTAAAGCCGGCTTAAGACTTCATCGCCCAATCATGCATGTCACAAGACACTACAATATTTTCAAGCGTATGTTGGCATAAATTATTTTCGCGATGTACCAGCATCTTCAACCATGTTATTTCATTATCAGCGCTTGAGTTGCGTGAAAATGTCGGCAACTGGAAGACTACAGAGATTTATAAACAATATTAACGATAACTGTTATTCATCATACACGTATTTAATAAGCATACCTAACAGTTTTATGAGCTGTGAAATATAGGTGTATAGGCAGCGGAAAGACACAAACTGACTGCAAATAGAAACTGGGCTTTCGAAAATGTTAACTTTGTTGTGATCCACTAACAATAGACATAGAATAAACAAACGCCATTAAAAGCGATATACCAGTAGGGAAGTTATTTTCGTAGTTATCGTAGCAGCTATTGGGGCATACAGGAACATAAGACAATACGGTACCGCGTGAATTTTAGTTATCGGTATATTATCACCACTTGTGCTTGAGACAGTGTAGTAATAATATACTTAGAGATAGTAAATGTGACGATTCGAAGCTCAAAAGCAGAGAATAGCTAACGCTATCAGAAGCGACGTAATGAGACTTTTCAATCGTTATTGTAATAGGCCTTCCATCTCTCGGGGAGTACTGGTATGAAAACAAATCCCAGTGGAAATTGAGACATTGGGTTAAACCATCGCTTGTATATTAAGAAATTTGTAATTTGTTTGTATCTCAATTTTACAAATGGTAAATGTGGCGTTACTTACGTGTCAATTTCCAATAGTCAGCAACAGCGTGACGGACACGACGCAAAGGGCACGATGCGAAAAAAAAATAACTTGTCAGCCAATCAGCTTCGAGACTTCTAGGACGTCAGCGGGGCAAAAATTGTTTGCACGACGCGATTATATAACATAAAGTAATTGCGCAGGCCCTATTGATATGGTACTGTATTCGTGTTGCGGACGCGACAAAGTCGAAAAGCAGATTTTAATTTTGTTCCAAATGCTTCTGAACTGCGACAGCATTTTCACACATGGAATGTCTGAGGGTATCTAAAATAGGCTATATTGAAAACAAAAAAATAAAATAAAATAATGTAAACAAAAATGGCTGTCGAACAAGAGGTAAGTTGTATGTTATCGCAAGGAACTATTTACACGTAATAATGTTAAATAGTAGTTGTCGCAACGAAACTACTGTACACAATAACGAGAAATTTTAGTATCGTTTCGCATCCTTCGTATCTGTCGCGATATTGTTATTCCAGCCTTACGTACTGCTAATAGAAAGAGCTGTCAAATTTTACTTAAAACGTACGAAAAAGAGTATAGCTAGATTTACTGCTCATCAAAAATGTGTGTTGCCAGAAAGAAGCCATTATTCCTGTGTCAAAATAGTAAGATAAACGGAGTACAATTTACAACTGTGTGCAAACCTGTCTATACGAGTGGAGTGTCCGATCTCATCAGCAATGTGTATATATACCCTGTCAGACTAGGTACATACTGTTACATCACACACATTATAGTAGATATAGTGGAAGGAACAGGGTGAACATTATATCCACGCACCTCAGCTGGCTTAGTACGTCATACTAGCCTAGCTAGTATTTCCTCAATTGTGTGTACTGTGCAACAATTCATATAAAATACCAGGAAAGGAATATCACTTGAAAAAAGTATATAATTTGTTGGGTTGGTAGTGGGCCTAATTACAGACAGAAAACGGAACAATGTCCATTAAATTATTATTTTTTTAACTGAAACTGCCCACTATTTTTTACGTCTTGGAGTAAATAGTTTCAAACATGCTACGAAGGAGTTACCCAACTGGCGCCCTGATGGTATTTTACGGTAGGTATAATGAGACAAAAGTAAGTGAATTACTTGTACCTGGGCAGTGTTAAGAATAAGTACTATACTTGGGAAAAATATCAAAAGTAGCCTAGTTTTATTTACGCCAAAATTCCTTAGACTCGGGTCTATGCCTTAATACAGAAGATGCCATTTCAAATACAGGAAGTAATTTTAAACATTTTAATATGGTGTCTGAAATCGCTAGAACCATAAAACCTATTGAGGTAAAATTTACATTCTGAGCGATAAAAGATTCCATTCATCTAATTACCCATGATTTGAACTTTTGAATAGCATTATAACCTAGAATAACTGGCCATACTCCATTGCGAGATTGAGTATTTCCAATAAACTAAATTCAGCCATGCACTCCCATTGCACAGTTCTTTCAAAGATCTTAGAAAAAAAATTACAAATCACCTTCTGTTACTTTCAAAATCATTATTTTACCCGAAAAAGCAATGTCTACAAAATAGAAAATACCACGTAAAGACAAACTTACTTTCCTGACATCTTGCAGTGAGAAACTCCAGTATGTACACAAAAGTGTGCATACACTAATCTCCTAAAATAGGCTACATGTACAATAAGCGAAACGGGCCAACAACAAACAATAATTTTGTTCACAATGTATTGTCTACAAACATTACTAAAGCGTCAATACCCCCATAATAAGAAAACTGTAACTGAATTCGGAATTGACTATCACGTAAATATAATTAGGCTTGTAATTCACTCAACCATATTATGAACTAAACAATAACTTAAAGATAGGGTTTGCAACAGTGCCGCAATTAACTTAAACACTTAACAGTGCAGAACATTCTTCAGATTAAACATAACCTCGTCATAGTAGGCCTACATGTTTTTCAAGAAATAACCTACTGCAGATACCATAATTGCTCGCACATTTTAAATTCTAGATTTACTGTACATGTACGTTAACCAGAATTACACAGTCAAGCAGATTAATTTATTAATTAAAAAGTATGACAACTCGTCTAGTATGCAACATTTCTCAAATCGTAAATGCTACCCAGAAACGGATAATTAAAGAGCAGGGGTTCATCAACCTCACTTACCAAATAAAATAAACCCTACACAGTCAACATCAACAACAGATTCGGTGACAAGTATACACGTGTACAGCAAGAAGCCTAATTTGCCTAGGTTTGCATTACTATAAATTCTTACCGAGATAGTGTAAACACAGATTGTCCTCAAACAGGCTGCGTAAATACAGATTTCAATCGTATAAATTTGTAGCTACACCTCATAGTCTTTCTATATTCTCACCCATTTAGTCAGGCAAATTTTGTAAAACTCTGTTTTACAGGCCTAACCCAGTGGTCGAACGAAATTGCGGGGAATATATTAACTTTCATCTTATTACAAAAAATCAAAGAGGTAGCCTATTATCAAATTTTAGTTGCATATTCTTAGCAGAAATGGAAAGCTCATGACCCCAGCTAAATGCTAAATCTGACTACACTAAATAGGCGTACTGTGCTTATAGTCCTACATATGTGTTCTCATTTGCCTAACACAAATAATTTATTTATAAGCCAAAATGTAAAATTAACAACCGAGAACTGATTTCATGAGACTGATTTACTTTGTTAATCCCACAGAACGAATTTGTTTCATTTAACTTAAACTACGCAATCACAGTACATTTAGCAACAGAGAAAATAAACGATTCCACTATTCCACTGTACGCTAAACCTTCTATTAGTGGTTCGGGATTAATTGAGCACTCAAATAAGCCGTGTAAAATTTATATTTTAAGCCAATTCGTATCTTCCCCCGTGTAACAGCTGACGAAAGGAATTGACTAACCTCTGTGGACACGTCACCTGATGTTTGCGCACGCAATATAAATTGTACAGTCGGTAGGAAAAAAATTCGTTTGATAAAAAAAGTTTACTAACGATATAAAATACAAATATGACGATGTCAATTGATTTTAATTCCGCATTGTCGTGCGGTATTTAAGTAGAAAAATACACAGAACCCGGGTATATGCTGTAAAATCGCTGCCAACCATACAAGCAGTACGGCTACTATTGGTGTTAAATGTTTATAATATGCAGTAACGGGCAAGTGATATTTTTCATTTTCCAACACATTCCATTACAAGGAGTAATCCTGGCTCGCTTCACGCCTCAATTATTCGTCTGCTTCTCTTGTATTTGCACGAATGATGCCTTGGCCCTCGTTTAAAATTTTTAAGCAATTCCATTATGCTCACTTATGGCTAGGCCAAAAATATTATTCATCACACTACAAACGCAAATTTAAAACTGTTTAGCCGTAAGAAAATACACGTATCCAATGCCTATGTTTAACTTTGTAATTATCACACAAACAATGCGTCAACAAATAAAATCATATTCTGCTGGTTACAGAATTAAATCTTTCAATACTGGTTTTAATATACTTAACTTACCACTTGTTTCGTTATGAATGAATCTATCTAGTTACGAAACAACTGTACGGACACGCTGAGAATTTATTCAACTCTACTGTTACATTTTCTAAATGTCAAGGTATGACGACCGTCTGGTGGAGGATAACAGAAAGAGCATATTTTAATGCGACGTCAGACAATTAGCCTACATTTAAGTATGGTGGAAGTTAATACGGTATCGATACTACGCTTGCACACCGACGTTTATATGGAAGAAGAAAACAGGTGTTAGTGTAGGTAACAGAAAGTTTAACACAAATTTTGAATTTTAAGATAACAATTATAGTTTATAAGTGTATACATATATATATGTGTGTGTGTGTGTAAAATTTTAAAGCAGGCGTGTTACACACAAGAAAAATGTCATAGGCCTATGTCAATTGTCTGATAATCTACTTCTCTGTTTTCGAATTACTTTATAACATTAAATATTCAAATTATGGAAAAATAGGCAACAATAAGCCATAAGCCTAATTAATTAGTTGTGGCTTTATACAGAACCAAATATTTTTTATACCCCACGCTATTTATTTTAATTTAACCAATCTGCAGGAAACTTTCATCTAAAGTCCGTACTTAAAAAAAACTGTACTTATGAATAGCTACATTAATGAAATTTTTTGGAGGGCAAATTAATAGACGCACATAACTTATTATTATTGTATATCATACTGAAGTATGGGTTCTGGAAACGGGCCTGGGTGTCTAAGCAAAATGTTTAATAAATAATTTTCCTTGAACATATTAATTTTAATTAAAAAATAAAGTTTGTAACAGCGATGAAAGGGGAAATGTAGGCCTACTGTACAATACTTACATAGGCCTAAATCAAAATTTAATGTTCAGCAGAAGAACCAAATAGAAATTAGCTTTATAGGGCCTATACCCCTACAACAGAATTCTGTATATGCCTAATCAAATCCTATTTTAGAATAATATCCCGCATTAGGTCTAGGCCTAATCGAAAAAATTCTTTCAAAGTAATTTACGCCCTAAGTGACATAGGCCTACATCAGGTTTACTTATTTTATGTGACACTAGCAGCAGCTGCAAGCCTTTAAATATGTAGGTTCTGTAATAACGCTTCAGCTGAGAAATATCTTGCGTAACTAACCAAGTCTTCAAATATTTAATACATTGAGCGCAAAATGCCACAAAATCATCAACATGTACAGGACTTCCTACAGTAAAATGTTATTCAAGTCTGTTCAGAGACTAACTCTGATATTACACAGAAAATAGCAGAATAAAATTTATCGAATTAGGTACACTGCACCAAACTGCAAATGCGTTCAAGTGTTTGATCATTAGAGCCTATGGAATACATGCCAAATTGTTTGTAAGGAGGTAGCTTCGCAGATTTATTTTGAAATTCAGAGCAAGTAGTAACATTTAGTATCAAACACTTCATAGTTTTTTAAGCATAAGTGAGCTGTCTGTTATCTATATTTAAAGATGTGAGATTGAAATCAGTAAGTAATTAGTTTATCTCCAATTATGATTACACAGATCAAAACAGTAAATAGTCTATAAACAAATATGATCTTAAAATAATTGTAAACACATTCTTAATTTCCTACTAGGCTTTCTGTAGTTAACATATAATTTATGTTATTGAGAAACATATTTATAAACACGATTTTAAGGGTATTTCTCCCTTAAACGGCATCTCTCATTTTAGACAAACATCAGTGTTGATAAGACACCGAGGCATAGCCAAGAAATTGTGCAACTAAGTTAACACAAGAAATCATGTTTCAAGAAATGAACATGTAAATTGACTGCCAAAACTTACATGAATATACAGTCAAGATCTGCAAATGTAATTATATACGAGACCTAGATCATTCTCGCACTAGTTCACTAAACTAATTTAAGGCGTTTAAGGAAACAAACACGTAAGCCAATGTTCAGCAAAAAAAAACCACAAGACAAAACAAAGATGCAACTTTATAAAAATGTAGTGGATAGTAATACATCACGCAGTATAATTTTGACGCTGCATAAAACTGTTCAACAAACATGTCAATAATAACTGAGAAAATGTTTAAGCCCTGTATTTACATATGCAATTTTGTACGAGACGATGTTATACCATCTGCACTCGACTTAAAATCAACTATGAATTAGGCTATGCACCCCTGTTAATGCTGTAATTGTATTTTTTTTAAGCCTAAACGAGAACATATATCATAAATCTGTTCAGTGTCTTGAAAAACAAAAACAACAATTTTAAACTAAACTGCCTATCAGATCTAAAATGGGTAAACCATCTATGTTTAACCGAGAAACATAAACTTTATTTTTAATAAGGAATTTGTGCACGTGAACTCAATCATGCATTGGAATGTCAGTTTTTTTATCTCACACGTCTGTAGGCCTACAGTATGTCTTCAGACAGCTCTTAACTATCAGTGAACAGATCTACAATCTAATACAGCTCGTAAAACAAAGCCACTGTACTGTAACACATGTTGCTTGGGCCCATGTTCGAAATAAAGATAACTCGGGCTATTAAAAATTATGATGCGTATGCGCGTACAGGTCTGCCAGATTAAAAAACATTGAAATCTTAACTGTCATAAGCTACAAGCCGTTAAGCAGCAAATAAAAATAAATCACTTTAAAAACCACGTGGAAAAAGAAATAAACAGAAAAATTTTGTTTTCATCGTGTTAACGATACTAGCAAAGGTAACCTATATAACATTAAAACGGGAACGAAATTTTAACTCCCTTATCTAATGCCGCATGTTAATAAAATTCTTGTCTATACACAACACAAAACGTCTTTACATTTTAAATATGCAATTAAAAAATACCAATCAACCGTAACAAATACAAGCCTTTTTTTTTAATTTGGGTGTAATCACACGCATTTTTCTATTCCGTATTGCCGAGTGTCGAATATCGGAGAGTAAATTACATACCCTGACATAAATATTGCTTCATTTTAATGAAAATAATATACACCCATGAACGACATTAATAAATTCACGCCCGCCTGCTGTTCCACTTGAAGCCGCCGGCACACTTTTATTAAAATAATTGTGCTATGGCATAATTGGCCACACCATACAAATAAAACTTACTAATTTTGAAAGTTGTGTATAAACGTGTAGGATCTGAAGTTAACTGATATGATTATGTAATTCAAAATTCAGGTAACAATGCTGACAGCTTCTTAAATTTATGTAAGAAAACAATACTCAAATGTTGGCAAGCCTTGCGTGCACTCGTGCCGCTACAGCGAAACTACATATAACATTATAATTAATTACAGGAAGTTTTCAATTTGCATTTAACAAGATACGGTCGCACCATTACAAATTATATTTTCGTGTATTATGCACCGTGGAGAAGAGTATAACTAATTGTATCTTCGCCGAAAATTACATAATTTGATATGAGCCTATGTCTACCGAAAAAAAAAAGTTTGTCTGGTGTCTTTTATATGACTATAAAGAATAGAAAAAAATAACCTAATACGCCTCTCACCACGTAATGCACGGGTGTGTCACGCCGTCACAAATAACGCCTTCGTGTAGTTTTCGAAAATAATTATCGTTTACTGTAAATGCTTTTACGAGAGTTTATTTCATACGCCAACAAAAACCGTAAAACCGTTCCTAGTTTTCACTATTGTAACTAGTAATTTTCGAGTCAAAATAGTCTATAACAATGCATTTTGAGTTAAAGTAATGTCCATTAACAAAGTAGTCGAAATCATTGAATATTTTATCAACAAAAATCAGACTAGATAAGAAAATTATTTTCAACAAAAAATGTAAGATGACGGTACTGACTTCAAAAATAACTATCGCATGATGACCTAATCTACTATGTTTCTGCAGTAGACTACAGAATTCTCGAGGTAGACGCCAGCGATGACGTACAATCACATCCGGTGTACAATGGCAAGTGCGGATGAATGAAACCTGACGTTTAGACACACGTATCACGTTCCACGAGAATGATGGTGTTTTGGCGGGAAAGATTGGCCACGTTGAACGGTCGCTGACAGATAGTTGAGACGGCGAGTTACCCGCTGGTAGAAAAATGTGCCGGGGTCCTATTGAGCGAGAGAGGGTGTTCAGCAGGGAAGGGCGTGTGTTTATGAAGGTGTAGGCGGTTGAATAGCGCCGTGAGCGAAGGAACTGAGGCTGAGGAACGTCTGAAAAGAACTGGTCCACCCGCTCACAGGTGCGGCGAACAAAGACTCGGAGAAAAGCTTCTTCTAGGGGGAGGGTTGCGGAGGGGAACGGAAGAAAAAAAGGTTGGCCAACCCTGTCAGCTAGACTAACCGGTCGAGAGCTCTAAAGCCCAAACCTGCGAGGGGGGACAGCTTCCCCCCTTCCATTTCGCCCAAGGAACCAAACCATCTTCCCTGGCTCCGAGCACACCATCATAAACCAGCCTCCAGACCCTAGGTTTTATTATCCCGGTAATTTACGACAGCAAGCCCCAACTTTGATAATTATGGTCTGCAGGCCCCGTTTGTCAATAAAATTAACTGTTGAGATGGGCCGGAGTACAGAACTCGTCTGTTTTATTGAACTGCGCTTCACCAATACAACTGGCTAGCTTTTTGGAAAGTTCGATGTTTTCCCACTGCGCCAACTCCACACCGTACGAATGTACACAATTTTACAAGTGAGTCAAGTCATTTCGTTCACCGGAAATTGTTGATGCCAAGCACTAACTCGGGTTTAGACAACAGATGGGTAATCAACACATCTAATAAATAATAGTACTTCGAGATGTGTATCTAGAAAACTGAATGTTTACTCAACATAGTTATATACGCAGGATACGAAAATAACTAAACCAACGTTGCAGCACGCAAAACTACGAACACGTACAAATTCGCCTACATGGACCAAATCAACTGCCGAAAATCATTACCCTACCTTTCTTACAGTCAATGAAATGCTGAGCTTCTCGATTGAAAATGTCGGAAGATGAAACGTTCAATATAAATCTTAAACATTAGTCTATCTGCTGATGCAGAAAAATAGTCACCGTCGAACATTTACATAAAATATACATCCATTTTTTTCCAATATTACTCATTTAAAATGTTTTTATGTTATAAACACACTAAATAGGAATTTTAAATATTTTGTATTTACTTTCGCTCATGTAAAACTATAAGTATTATATTTCAATTTTTAATATAGTCACTTAAAGTCAAACTCTAACGTTATGCAAACATAGTAACTGGAGTGATTGTCACTAATAACTGTACACGATAGATACACTACGCGAATAAATAAACACGAGAAAGTAAATAAATACATTCTATTCATCACGCATGTATAGTTGTTTTATACTGTATATTCTTACATGACGAATTCCAATGCTATTGTACAACTATGTACTATATGTAGTCAAACGGAATAATAAATAAATAAATAAACGAAGGCAAATATAGCGCAACACCTGGTGTGTTACTGACAACTGGCCTGATCGATTAAATACACAAATGCGTGAAAGCCTAATGTATAAACACGACAGCCTCCGTTGCGGAATGTCAGCGCTGACTAGTACGGGACATTCGGCTTGGAGTGGCCCACCCCTGTCGGGGGACCAGTTCAGCCAACCTAACGACACCGTATGGCAACGTCGCGCCCGCCTCTCTGTCTCTCTTTCTCTCCTCCTCCTAGTTAAGACGGACGACCTTCAAATTCTCTTTCTCTCCCCTTCCCGCGCTGCCACCTAACCAACAAGCCGTCTCGCTCGCGCCTTCGCCGCCGAAACCTAACCATTGTAACTCGTGCGAGGGCCTACACTACACAACACAACACACAGAAAGCACGCAGCTCCCCTCTTCACTCACTGAGGGCCGTCAACGCTAGACAGCTATTGTTTATCCCTGATTATTTCCAACAAAACACGCCATCCCCCGCCCTCTAGAATGCCACCGACCCAACATCTGGTTTCCTGTGACTCGTCCCACGCACACTTTCTCCCCTCTTACCAACCGAACAGACGTCTTCAACGAGGAAGGAAAACTACGACCAGCGCGGGGGGGGGGGGGTTAAGACGACCATGAAAAAGAAATAAACAAAAGACGGAAGTATAGTACTCACCGAATACGGGGCTATGGTCCGACCTAGACGCATTCTTCGACGAAGTGTAGCCCTGACTTGATAACGATCCGCCCTTTTCCTGCAAAACAAAACGACAAAATACTTCTCACTACCATTCACCTTCGGCACTGATGCACAGCCACTTTTTCACGTCTACACACCAAACTACCACACGGAAATTTTAAAATAAAATCACACCACAGTAAAACATAAAAAAAGCACGACTCGAATTACCTACACACAAAAAACACCATAAATTATGGGCGATGAATTAATTATTTTTTACCTCGGATTCCGTAAGGTCTATAAGACTACTTTTCTCCTCCGTCAAGTTTTCAGACGACCTCTTCTCATCCTCACCCTCGTCTTTAAACACTTTGACTTCATCTGTGCTGCCCAAATCGTCACCTCCACCGCTGCTACTCACATGCGGCATCTTCAGACGAAACTCACTGCGAGAAAAAAAAAGTTTCGGGGCACACTGTCTTCACTTGTCCTTCACACTTCTAAGGGGAGGGGGGAGGGCGATGTTGCTGAGGCTACGCGTAAACAACTCGGGGATATAAAAAAAATTAGTTCGTTGTGGACAGGTCTGTAACGTGGCTTCCCCCCAAGAAGGTAAGCGACACGCACCCAGGTTAACTGTTCGCTTCCCCCCTACTAGTTAAGATTCACTTCATGAGGGACGATGGACAACAAACCGCGGCGCGCGAACGACCCATGTCGCTACGTTGTGTTTCACTGACTGAGGCACCGGCGCGCCTCGCACTCTCGGCTCCTCTCTTGGCAGGCGCGAGCCGACCAATCACAGTGCCGCTTTTGAGCTCGCAGCGCTTCCCCTCCCGACCGAAGCGCGCACAAGAAACAGCCGTAATGGCAGCCGCGGCGAAGGAGGCACGAGCGGCGGCGGAAACGCACGAAGCTGCCTTCGCCGGGATCCGCCTGATCACGTAGTTCGAAGCGCGGCCGCAAAGCAGGAGGAAAGCGCTGTAATCTGGCCGTGCTGCTTGCGTGTTTTATTGCACCCGGCGAGGCGGGGATGGCAGGAAGAGGAGTGGGAAACAGGACTAGGGCGAAGCGGGATGGAAAAATGTAAAAGATAAAAAGAACAAAAGTGAATAACAAGACGTCAAAAAAACTTGCGCTCGTGGAACAAACAAGACTTCTGCGCTAGCTAATAATTAAAAACGAATCAAGTGTTCAGAAAGATTTTTTTTAATTTAACGACTAGTTGAGTTGGCGAAAACTAGTTAGAATTAGTGATGTGTGTAAGACAGTAATCGTTCGTTTATTGCGTTTGTGTTCATGAGAACTTGTGAACTGCTGCGCTTGGAGAGAGATGGAAATTCGTTGCTGGGGAAAGAATATAGCAGTACAAAAGAGACGAAACTTGCTTAGTCATATTCGAGTGGCTGTCGACGCATGCGCTACAGAAACTTAGCTGTGCAGAGCACTAGCAGACTTTTTATTATTAACTTATTAATATATATGATTTATATATTTTAGGAACAAGTAATTGTAAATTAAAACATATCTGAATTGAGCAAACATTCTGAAATTTCAACAGAAGCAAAATTAGGAGCACGTTGGTTAAATATTACATCAATAACCTAAATAGCTTTTCTTCTAATACGTTGCTAATACTCTACACAAAAGTATTAACGATTAGCATAACTCGTAGAAAAACATTCTCTTCGAAGATCGTATCAAGTACTGTAAATAATTTTTAAGTAAACTAAACAGAAGAGATCGATCGCAAATATTTATGGCGTAAAATCCACCAAGACAGAATAGTATTTGTTACTTAATAATGTAAAACGAACAGTTTTAATTTAACTCCTCTCGTTAGTGTATTTAATTCGGGTTCCGCGTGCCTACTAATTTAATCCTGTACGCCGGCATTTAATATTTATTTTATTTTGAGTTTTAAATTGTATTGCTCTTATGAATTTGTTAATAGTTTGATATTTTTGGCAAAGCAAAACATATTGATAACCAACAAAGAGCAAAATGCGAACATATTTCGATTTCACATCCACTATAATGATCTGAGTTATTTTATATGTTCCTATAAATTTTAAAATTTTTGTGAGACAACAGTTTAACACTAAAAAAATCACAAAACACAGTTATGTAAAAATATTCAATGTTGAGTTTTGAAATATTTTTTTATATGGTGCGGGTTGATACGGCAACCGTCGTGAATACTGTTCCTAGGGTCAGGCCGGTAAAACTATTTGTTGAGTTTTTTATACACGTTTATGCTACGAATACTGAAAAGTTTTAACAGTATTGTTTTTGCATAGTTGAATTTTACATAGAATTTTTATGATAACAGCATTATATAACGACATAATTATGGTCAGTGAAGTTTTGAGTAAAATAACTTCTATGATACTACAGACCCTGGGCAAAAGACAGAGGCCTTAATGTAACAACAAAGAAAATTATATATATATATATATATATATATATAACCAAACGGAATAAAAATATATTTCCTGAATTTCCACGTCAGTGTTATACCTTACAGAGGAATTTACTTATTTGTACTAGTTTGCATAACCTCTACAATCTTGTGAGTTCTGTGTGCGTATTATATACCTATGTATATAGACAGAGAGACTGTGTATGTGTGTGTGATTCGAATTCTGGCTGTGCAAGACCTTGTTTTATTGTGTTGACGGACACTTAACGAAATACCGTCATGGTATCGCCATGTTAAACTTCTGTATGGATACACTGAAAAAATACTTATTAGTCACTGCAAAATATTTTGTTAAAATGGACCTTACCAAACTTTTTGGCAGTGAGCACAAAAAAATTTTGCTGCCCTCAATAAAATTTTGCACTGACTACAAAAAAATTTTGTAACCACTATAAAAAAGTTTGGTAAGGTCCATTTTAACAAAATATTTTGCAGTGACTAATAAGTATTTTTTTCAGTGTATGTACTTTTGCGACTGGACCATGTAGTAAGAATTCGCATAGCCGCGTGATATTCTGCCAATCACATTAGATAGTTTTTTTAAGCAAAATACGTACTTCAGGTAAGACTAATGATATAATATAAATAACGCTAATATGATTGTAGTTTTTTATACCAAAACTTATATTTATTTTTAGGGCTCGTAAAAACCAAGACACAGTTCTGAAGTGTTTTAACGTGCTTACTCTTTGACTACTTTGCTATCATCAAATTAAAAAAAAACTTTAATTAGATAGTAGGCCAAACTGATACCTCATTGCCTCGTCATGTGCTAATTTTCATAATTGCGGTCATTTAAAAAATTCAGTGTGCTATGTTGTGCGTCGAGAACATTTTGACCGAATTATTCCAAACTAGCAGTGACCCGTCGCGGCTTCCACCGCTTTTTTAGAGTATAAGTGTCGTTAACACCAAGGTGATTAGGGACTGGTGTCTGAGCACGATACGAGACAGCCGGATGTAACTTGGGAAGGAATATATATATCAAATAACTATTCCAGCATTTTCCTGAAGTGATTTTTACTCGCTTTTCGTGCGTTCTACTGTTTGACCTGTTCACCAATTAAGTTTTTTTCCACAGTAATTAGTCTATCCACTGTTCTGTGAGTCTTTTTAAGACTACCGAAGCGAACAAAGGTACGCGAAAGGCATGTTACAGTATAAGCAGTCTTCTGAAAAATAAAGTATAGATAATTATTTAAGACGTATTCAGGATTGATTGAAAGCATATATTACGTCCTTTAATCCCCTTAATCATCGAATATTGAACATTCCAGAAAAAAATAACATTTTGAAGCAAAAAGCACTTCGATGTCCAAACAGGTTTAATAGATATGGATGGTAAATTGAAAACACATTTAATTTGGATTTAACTGGAAAATAAACGTTCAAAGAAACATAACTTTGGTAAAAGTTTGGTTGCAGCAACATTATTGTTTCATCTGTGCGAAGTATGGCATACAATATTTATTCATTAATACAGTGTAAACTTTCAAAACATGTGTGTTATAAATGTCTAAAACAAAAATAAGACTTTACCTTCGCGGGCACACGCACAACTCATCGATTTGTTATTATATTTAAAACATTTTTAGGTACCACATCCTACTTCTCTACCCATTTTGACCCTACTCCTTCCAAAAAATTTTTGTCAGAAATCACTTATTGTTTTGGATATACTGTTATGCCCCTCTAACTCGTTATTTAAAGGCAGCCCAATATTTTGTTAACATCGCTACATACTTCAAATCAAACTTTTCTTTGCTAAAACAAAAGCATGTCTAGTGTTGTGCTAAAGAAAGTATTGTAGATTTATTTATTTTTTCCAAACTCACAGTTTAAAACCCTTCCTTGTACAATAATCCTAGTCACTGATAAAAAATACAAGGCAAGAAGCCGATATTGGTATAGTAATAGATAGTCACACATTAATTTTTACTATATTTGTATCCTCGTCTTACTACGGCGAGTTTACAAGGAAGATAAACATGTCCACGCAGTCACACTTTTCAAATGTTTCCAATATACGAAAATATTTTAAATCTTAATTGTAACTATCGAGTTAAAGAATTAAATTTTTAATTCCTTAGTAGCTAGCTTACATTTCCAGTAAATAAACTACCCAACACTTTTCCTTACGTAACGGCATGCTTAGTGCCTCATAATCATACTTATTTAATGTTTATGATTGTCAATTACAACACAAAGGTTTTTATTATTTCTTAGTGTGTTAGCAGCATTTTCAAACACTGGCATGCACTAGAATTTGTTTAAAATGGTAATAATATTTTTTAACATTGGTGTGATCATTTTTAATTCGTTTACAATTTTGAGTTGTTTAAACAGTCTATTTAATATGGTTATTAATGTGCATTGTACAATATCGAGCGACTGTGTTTAAAAAATTCGTAAATTGGATTTTAATTCTCTATATTTTTAATATGCCTGGTTAAATTCCTATTAAGTAACAGGTGAATATATAAACATATTTATCCCACAAAAAGGCTCAACTCATAGAAATATTATTCACAATTAAAACTGGGTGATGTTTCCTGACACCGACTCTAATTTTATTTAAGTCATGGAACAATTCTCTTTAGTTCAGTGGGTAAAAAATTTAACTACAAATTACTTAAACTGACGAATGAATTCATTACGTAAATTTAGCACTGCGTCTGACATTCATACAAGCACTGTCAGCTGCAACAATAATCTGTAATAAAAGCGTAGTTAATTTTAATTCAACGTGTTTACCTTTATGTCGCGTAGGTTTTGAACTTTTCTGTTGGTTACACTTCTCACGTAGGTTTTCGTTAAACCAGGAAAAGTTTACGTTATATCTTAAAATCTAAGTAATGCACTTAATTTTCTGTACAAACTATCAGCGATGACGCCTAATTTGTCAGTTTAAGGCCACGTACTGTAGTTTTACAGTGATTTAGAAAATAATATATTAAAAAAAAACATAAATTTCTTACTTCAGAACCCATACATAGTTTTGTCACAAATACATCATATTTGTACCTGATTTTTTGGTAGCAATAAACCTCACAGTTTTCAAATTTTTGCACCCAAAAATCCCAAATTTTGTTATGAAGATAAGCCAATATCAAACAAAATTTGTTTTGTAAGAACAGTACATTATTTTGTAAAAGCCTACACAGAATTGTGTATCGTATGGCTGCTCTTGGTGATGAATTTTTTCAAAGAATTCCGTTAAAATCGTGAGTTTTTTTGCACCAGTGTAAAAATAACTACCTTGTATGGCCTTAGAAGACCTTATTACTCAAAACAAACAGAAAAAATGTAATACCCTTTACTTTTAACAGAAACCGAAAATAATTTTCAATGTTGCAGATGGAATTTGTTTTTCGATTGTATTCATAAGCAATTTGAAGGATTTGTACACGTTAAACTGCAAGAGGCTTTCTGTGTTCGAATTGTGCAATAGGTACGGATATTAATATAATTTTTAATTTAAGTACTTGCAGTATAGCAAGAAACTTTTCGCAGGTCTACATTCCGTAAACATTTTTACACGTTTGATATGAATTATTTATTTGTGTATGTTTGTATTCAGACTTCGAGAACCAAAATTTTCCCTTCTTTTCCACTTCAATGATACTATATTCTCCAAAATTCGGAATACAATCTAACTTAAAAACACGTCAAAATTGAACTTGGAACGCTGCTGTACCAATTAAGAAGCACATCCTCCATTTAAGCGCTGCTCTATGTAATGAGACTCGTCTGACACGAGTAATTTTGTTCTTTTGGGTATGTCTGAATCTACACTCCAGAGAATTTCACTTTATGATCGTATTTTACGTGTAGAATAATAAATGCTTTACAGTTACGGCTTTTTTTCTTTAAATAAGCAAACGTAACATACCCATTTGTAAACAAGCAAACGTAACAGGTAAAAAATATATATAAAAATATATATTTCGCTTAGAGAAATATTTCAACTCCGTTCACAAACATATCATTTGTCTTTTTTTGTACAAAACTTGGTAAGATGTATTTCCGAATTTTTTAAATTATTCAGTGTGATATTTAATGGCATAGTTAAATAGTGGAATGCAATCTTCAATTTACACAAAAAATGCATACGTTATGGATAACCGACATGTATGAATCGTAAAAATAGTTTCCTTAAATATTTTGTAACATTTTAATTTTATTTACTACAGATTGAATGCCTACCTCCGAACTTATGTGATTTGACTCATGTCACAATATCCTCGTGCAATAAATCAACCCAAAATAAATTAAGAGTACATACATGTCCATGTCTAACCCACTGTTCGAATCCTTGATATCAACAAGCATGCTTTCGAAAAATTGCTGTTTAGGAATGGCTTGTGACAGATCAGATACTGTACTTAAATGTTTCCCATTTAGTTTAACTTTCAGACAGCGGCAGACCGCATTTAAAGTCTTTTAAGATAATTTTTAATAGTGAAATTCACAAATTTATCAACGATTAATTACAGGGTACTACTCTCTTTGTACTCATATAGAGAGAAACGTAACACATACTGCACATCGATGTTTAAAACAGAAAAGTGAAAATCTTTTTGTAAACTTTAAATTATTGGAAACCATGCAGTAAGATAGTGGAAACAACAAGAATGAGACTTTGTGTAAAATCTGCTGCTGACATGTAAGAACAAGTTTAATAAATGTTAAGCCTCCGTTGTTGAATCTATCACTGAGCAAATTAGTCTTCTTAAATGTGATAAACGACATTACGCCTTTACTCCAGCATTCATAATTTTTGCTTCATTTGTGTCTTCCATTTCACCACATGAGTACAAGTTTTTTAGGAACTCATCCTTTCACGCATGGGCCTCTCTGGTAAGTAAATTTAGGGGGGGGGGGGACATGGGATGTAAATATAGTTGGCGAATCGAAGAAAAAATGTCCAAAATAGAATGTTTAATAAATGAATTTGTCTTTCAAACAGTTGAACACTTAAATAATTATCCTTCACGTGAATGAATATTTAAGAAAACAATTTATAAATAGTAAGCAACAGTACCTTCACTTGAACAATTTTTAGATATTAAAGATTGTAATTTTGTATAACTCAAAATCTCAGTATGTTGTCTACAAAATAAAGGTCTACGTACAACTTGTACCAAATATGGTTATCCAGCGATCATATACTGCCATAAACTTGTCCAACAAATCACAAAGATTCAAGTTATCCAGCAGATCCTTATGTGTATGGCAAATTGCCACAAAGCTTAAGCGCTGTTGTGTCATACTGCTCATCAGGTACGTTTTCATGCGGCGTAATGAACTGAAACTCCGTTCTGGTTCGCAAGACGAGCTGGGCACTACGATCAATACACGAACCAAATTTTATACTGTCTTGAACAAGATCGCATTTCTTACACTATTTGCTTGAGTACATTTTGTGCATCGTTGGCACAAAAACATTATATTGTCGTTTAAACATCTTCAGTTCAGTTTCTAGACGTGTAATATCTATCTCAGGATACAGTTGTAGTAAATCAGTCTATATTTCTCCTGACATCAGTGTTGATGCCAGCTCTTGCAAGCACTTTAGTCCTTCCTGATCAAACCTGGTTTTCAAGCCTTGTAGTGCTGCATCCATGATAGCATAGTATTCTTTACGATAATGTTGACATACTGTTTCAGCAGTGAATGATTCTGCAGAGCCTATGTAATGGCTTGGAGGTTTCTTTGACCTGGGAATTAAGATAGGCTGTAAATTATTTTCAGCCACTTTCTTGTTTGCTTCCTTCAAAATCACATCGAAAACCTCTTCTTTCAGTAATCCTTCAATAGCCATAGTGGTTACATTGACAGCTTTCATGAGACCTGGTACGGTCTTGAAATTATTTGTTGAGAAGTTCGAATGTTGTAATTATTTTCTGCTCTAGCAATAAGTAGTAAATAGTACTGTTGACCCTGATTCAAACACTGTAAGCAAGCTGCTAGAATTTAACTGTTGGTTATCTTCTGCAGCAAGCTCTTCTAGTGTTTGTAATACAATATCATACCTGCCAAGAACTTATTTTAATTGTAACCTCCTGTAAAGCCATCGAGTAGGACAAAGGGGTTTTATCTTACCAACATTGGTCATAGGGCCTTCGACTATGGATTCAGTGATGTGGATAAATTTTGATTTTGCTTTTATTCATTTGCACAACAATACACCAAGCTCATGTGCCCAGTGCATGGCATTTCTTGTAGTCACAGATGCATCACAACATTCTTTGTTGATCAAATTAACGCAATGGGCTCCACAGTGTACAAACAACACTAACGATTGTTTTTCCTTCATCAACGATTGAACACTTTGCTCATATTCGCCGCGCCATCGTTTGCTTGTCCCCTTAACATACTGAGTGGAAGCTTCACTCGTGTTAACACATTAACAATAATTATTGCTGCAATTGCCTCTCCAGATGTTTTTTTCGTACTGTACAGTCCAATAAAACTTTCGTGTGGTTCAAAATTATCATCAACCCAACAAATACATTTGCTTAACTGTTCTATTCCACTTATGTCATGTGTACCATCACAAACAATAGAACAAATTGGTGTTTCCTGTGACCGAATCTTGTTACAAATATGCCTTACAATTTCATTTGCCATCATTTCATTTTGTATAGAAGCACTGGTGAATGTCTCTCGTAATTTTGCTGTCTGTTGTAAATTAGGAAGGTCTTCTCTTCTTAGCTTCAATAACGGTACCAAATTCCCACTGTCTGAATCATGTCCTTGCAGTGCTAAACCTTACCTGGCGAGAAATAGACATTCAGTAGCTACTTTTTATTCTTTGCATTTTGCGGAACAGAGTTATACTTCAATGGGCTGTTGCAACTGCCGATAACTCATGTCGGCTTGCATATTTGATTCTGATTTATCATGTGTACGAAATTTGTCAAGGGCATGTTTCCAATTTTTTTAGCCTACTGTAGTAAAAGCATGTTCCATTTTCCTAACCAACAGTTTATCTGGTGACAAATGGCAATAACGATGGCAATAGAAGCATGTAATTCCATTAACATTTTATTGGACATTCAACCATTTGAAATTCTTGAACCAAGATACTTGAAAGTGAAGGGTACGATCTGTGAGTTTTTGTGTAGGAAATTAGTCTGGCAAGATAGTCGGCTGGTTTGGTGCCTGGACTGTTTCAACAACTTTTGACATTTGGACATTATGCAACAATGATTCAGGCACATCGGTGATACTGCTACAACTACTAGACTCAAAATTATTGTCTTTTAACTCTGTGTATGACACAATATTCTGACAAACATTTATCTGTTCAGAGTGAGATTCAGTTGTGTCAGTTTTAGAAGGTAAGCCGGTTGAATCATCTTGAAATTCATCATTTTAACGTTTTCACTACAAATTTATCCATTACGAATCACTAATCAGTAATAACACTAACTGCCAAGTGTGTGTACTGTTGGTAAACAGAAAACAATAAACAAGTTAGCAGGGGTACCAAATGCTGATGTTATCCTGGCATAACAACATTTGTGTACTTTTGTTATTTGGAAAAGTAAAGTTCACTGTTGAGGCACAATGCCTTCTCTCCCACTCACCGCATATAAATTTATTTTGTCCCAGTGTCCCCTCCACAAGGAATTTTTGGAGGGGACATGTCCCCCCATCCCCCCCGCCAGAGAGGCCCATGTTTTCACGATAAGAAAGGTATGCTTAGTTATTAAGCCTAGACCCATTTAAGGGCAAAGAGATTGAAATTTCTTAAAATATTCTGGGAAAAATTTAACTTGCTTTCAGAAAGTGACAGCTTACTAGTTTTAATGGTGGACAAAACTCATTTGAACAAGTTATTTTATTACAATGGTGGAATGCAAATAGCGTGGTATTAAAAGTTGCTAGTCATTCAGTGTGACGGATAAATTTTAATTTTTTTTTCTTATAAATTAAGTGTTGACAACATTGTATTCTCGACGCGCCGTATACCAGAGAAAGGGCTCAAGACGACTGTTTATCGCGTCAGCGTGTTGCCTGCACATGCAATAAATGTCACACCAACAACGTTGCAGATGAGACCTAGTAGCGTGTTGCCTGCACATGCCAGAAATGTTACACCAACAACGTTGCATGAGGCCTCACAGCATGTTTGCCTACATGTGCCAGAAATGTTAAATCAACAAAGTTACAGATGGGACCTCGCAGCATGTTGTCTGCACATGCCAGAAATGTTACATCAACTACGTTGCAGATGAGACTTCGTAGCATGTTGCCTACACATGCCAGAAATGTTACACCAACAATGTTGCAGATGAGACCTCACAGCATGTTGCCTGCATGTGCCAGAAATGTTACATCAACTACGTTGCAGATGAGACCTCGTA
>PNEQ01040365.1:0-25723 GCA_003012365.1 Medauroidea extradentata | reverse complement strand
AGTTGTTTATTAGTCGTGTAGTGATGGTGGAGTGAGAGAGACGTCTGGATGTCGTGAGGGCGCTGCGGGGCTGGCCCTGGGAGCGCTGGAGAGACTGCACGAGGCTTTTGTGCTTCTAGAGTTTTTTTTCTTTGTTTTTGTTTGTTTCGTCTGAACATTGTCAAATGGTGGCGGGAAATACGGGGGTTCTTTTTTTTTTGATAAGTGTATTCAGTCATGGCATAGCACTGATAAAATTGCAGGCAACGAACGTTTCATCATTACCTTTTTTTTTCCTTTTTTTAAACTCACGCTCAGACATGGTAACGCCGGACAGCTGACGGGTTTATTTGTGCTTAGTAAATAACCGCCTTTTGTAAGAAACTGTCTTTTGTAAACATCTGTCAAAGTTACACAAAAAATAAATCAACCGTTGACTGAGTGAGTTGTTATTGATGAAGTCACGATGATTGGTTAACCCTGAAATTAAATCAAACTGAGCTATCCGGAGCACTTCATAACATAACCTCAACACCCACGCTGAGTGACAACATTAGCAATAGACCGCAGCAACAAGCAGCAGACGCAAAAGGGACGCGTCACATAACACATATTTTGTTTACAGTATGTCAGTACAAAAGCTTTTTTCTTGTAATTGTCCATTAAATAATTGCCATTTTGCAAAAAAAATAAATATTTGTGTGTGTTTGTGTGTATTTTTTCCCATAATATGGTTACTGGTGTCAGCCATCTTTTGGGCCATTGGATACGCTTGCCTCGACACTTACACCTAAATGTTTAACAACAATTGAATAGTTAAAAGTAATGAATTTTAATACAAGTGAAACATATTTTTTGCTCGGCATGATTTCTTTTAGTTTTTATATTTGCAACTATGCAGTGGAAATATGTTTCCTTTGAAGAGTAGATAAGTTATTTCTGGTATCAACATTTCTTGTTGTGTTAATGACACTGATTACGTCTGTTTAGTTCATGGTTGTTGAACAATTGCCTTGTAAACTGTTGTTTTTATGCTTATGCTACTTCCTTATATTTTATATTTATTGGTTTATATATTTGTATTTTTCTCGTAACAGGGAGATAAAACTTTACAGTTATGCATTCCAACTTTTGTAGTATATTTTTTCCGGTCCCGCGCTGATTACAGTGAGACATATTTTTTTCTGCCCAAAACTTTCTCGTTAGTAAAAATGCATTCCTGCATACCCCTAATTTAAACACAGTGAAACCCTGTTAATCCATTAGTGACAGGACTGAAAGAAGAATAACAGAGCCCTTTTTTACGCTTCTCAAGGGACTTGGGAAAATTGTTGTAAAATGCAGGAAAGGGTATAAAGAGGGAAGTTTCTAATGTAAAAGCTGCAAATGGAACCACAAAAATTTGTAAATTTAGGGAAAAAATAGAAATTGGGACAGGGGGTTGTAACAAAGGGGTTCGACTGTAATTCTTACTAACTAGGAATACTTCTTAAACAGCTTAAATTACATATACTGTGTGTGCACAGGCAAGGTTGTAAACTAATTATATTATTTTTCAGGAATATTCAAGATTGGGAAACTTCTTGATAGGGTTTTCTTTACTGATTAAATTTTGCTAAACTTTTTTGCGGGTATTTCCAGATAGCATAAAATTTTGAAAATTCCATTGTTCTTGCTTCTTGCAACAAAATTAGATAAAAGATACTGTAGTGTAATTTAATAATTTATAATCTCTCACTTACTCTATTACATTTTACGTCTTTATTTTTACACTGTGCTGCCCTTGAGGTCAATACGTAATTGTGATGTAATGAGCACCACTCAGCTGTTCAGCCTGGCAGAGTCAGAACAAAGATCTCATTGCGTATAGGCTTCGCTGGTCTGCCTCAAGGGGAGGTATCTACTACTTGCCTTCTTTCTTCACTTCCTGCTCCAGCCAGGAGCACACTCGCACATTAAGGCACTTGTGAAAAGAAAGAAGCAATGATTTTAAGACATTTACTTGGCTCTTCAATTTGTTACAATATAGGCATACAGTGACAACGTGCGATACTGCTAAATAGCACCTTCAGTGCTCTCAGGTTTGCACGTTACAGGGACAAGGAAATATTGTGGGTGCAAACCAAATATAATACGTTATCTTAAAATTGTGATCAAATAATGACATACTATGTAAAGCTGACATGTGCTCAATGTAGGCCTTGCATGCAGATTCCTTTTTCAGAAAGGTAAAAGTTACAGAGAGGCCTGCAGTCTGTATTCGATTACAACGCTGTACTAATGGTAAGGTGTATTATGTACATTATGTATACGCAGATGATCACTGTTATCCTGAAAAGTAACTTGCAAGCAAGCAATGGCAGTCTTATTGTTGTATGGCAGATTACTTGCACAGCAGTACTACTTCATGAGTGTGAAGAAACTGCCAAAATGTAGTCAGACCTACATACCACTTGCACTACGTGATAAATCTTGAAGCCTCATGAACTAGCATAGCTGTGCAATTGAAGCCAGTTTAAATGAAGTCCATGTTGTTAATTGAGATATGAAAATGCATGACAGGTCTGGGGGATGAGGGCAGTTTACAATCCTCAGAGACAGTGGAGTGCTGCTCTGTTCTGAATGGCCATGAGGACAAGGTCCCCTGCATCTGCTGGAACCCTCATATTGGCGGCCAGCTGGTCTCTGTTTCCTACGATGGAACTGCTCAGGTCAGCTGTTCCTCTCCCTCTTTCTCTCTTACAATCATGCTTCGTCATGTCTAGTCATATAATTAGTACTGTACAGTATCCTATGTCTGTGCTTTTCATAAGTTGTTAATGTTGTCAGGGATATATGTTTATGCAACAAATATAACACCAGTCTTACACTCTTTTGACAGCATTTATTAATATTCACACACACAATAGCCTAGAGGTTAGGTAATGTTAGAAGAATGAATAAATATTAGAATCTGTGTATGTGTATAGTAATAAAGTGATGATACACTTACATCTTACTATGATGTGTGCTGCTTAGTTCTGATAACAAAAGGATTTGTACTGTATGTTCTTTAGAAGTCTCTTAAAACTTCACCATTTCTATTATTATTTACTTACATGTTTCACTTAAATTAATAATTTTGTTATACAGTACAATCCCAATTGTACAAGTCCTTACAGTTTTCGAGGAAAACATTTGTAAGTAAAATGTGACTATACTTTTAAGTGTAAATATTTACTGCATTCAGTGTGTATAAATGGTTTTAAATTTACAATGAAAGCATAAGTGTGCAACTGCTGAAAACTTGCCCAAAGTGGCTGAATGACGCATGGCAACAGTGCAGCATGTACAGTGTAGCAACATACGGTACTGGCTAAGCTGCATAAGGGAGCAGTGTGACCTTGACAGCTGGACAGCTATCTGCTCTCTCTCTTCTCCTTCATGTACACATCATGTAAGAGATAATCTGATACTATTTTCAATACAAACAGTGCACAGACACACTTGTAATTTTAACAGTCATAATTTTTTATAGGAAGACAATTTTAATAATTGATGTACCGTTTGATGAGAAACTTGGTGGGACAGATACTGTGTTTGTGTGCGTACCACTGCTGCTGACACAGCGACTGCCTCACTTTATCTCTATAACAAGCTGTGAAGTACTTTGTGTGTTCTTGCATACGCGCTGGAGTGGCCTCTGCATGCTGTTTGTATGGACAGCAGTCTCGAGGATGATGTGGGGACCAGAGGCATGCGTGCGGTGCAGAAACATCTTAAATACAGCACAAGAACACAGTTTAACTTACTCTGTAATGGAAACAGTTGCTGCCCCTAACATAATATGTTGTATAGCTGCTAGATTGTTTCACACTGATAACATATATATATATATATATATATATATAGAGAGAGAGAGAGAGAGAGAGAGAGAAAGTAAGCAAATATAAGTAGGTATACAGAATTCGCAATGAGTTCTTCATCAATGTCACTCCAAGGAATAAGTTTCATAAAATTAACCAAATAAATGACTCACAGTTTCAATAGGCTAGGTATCTGCCCAGTGTAGAAATGTAGCAAACCTTTTCCATAGGCATGGGAACAGAATATCCAACTAGACTATTATTGGCTGCATTCCTGATATTCAGTTACCTGAACACAATAAACCCTCGATCTAACGACATGCGCACGGTACCAGATAATTATGTCATTAGATTGCAGATGTCGTTAGTCCCGAGGTAATTAATTTTTACCCCACACCCTATTTTTTTATTTAAAAAAAATTTTTCATTAAAGTAAATATAGAACTATTACCTACTTAAAATAAACATGTTTTTATTGAAATTATATTTTAGTTCAATGTAAAACTGTCTTCCAAATAAAATGGTACCCCATAATCCCTCGTGTACTGTGACGTTTGTGGCAGTGCGGCATGCGTGTGACGATGCAGACGTGCTGCACGCTCGGTCTGGTTGTGTAGGATGGGGGAGGGGAGAGCACCTGGCTGGCCTTGGCTTGTCTACCTCTCAGCTGACTGTGCGTGCATCAGCACGTGATTCATCATGCTTGCCTGGCACGAAGCTCAAGGCAAGGAAGATGGAGAGAGTAGAGCGCCAGTGGTGAAATGATATCTATTGGTATCTCAGAGAACGGATGTGCTGTAATAAAAAAAAAATCTGACACTGTCGCAGAAATGGCACAAAGCACACACTGACCACAACAGAACAACTCATGTATTATTTATGTGAAAGTATACTGCAACGATTTAAACCCGTTCAGTACAGCCATTGAGTCTTTATTTTAACTGAGCACGAACAGTTAATGTGTCGCCATTATAATTTAAGCTATATTAATCAAAGTGATTAGTGGAGAAACATTTTTAAAAAGTCGTTTATTTTAATTTTTTTTTATTTTATATATATAACACCAATTATGAACGTGAATTTGGAGTCACTCAAAAGGGCTAAACACGAACTTTTCAAGGTGCTGTCTCGAATAAAATGACTGAATTACTCGTCGCTTAAAGTCATAGGTTAGTTGTAAGCCGTTTTTATTCTGCAGTAAATTGCACAGCTACATGCCTCACGTGCCTAGTGATTAATAACATAGCCGAAATTGTCTAGTTCAAGAAAACCTCTATTCTAATGCGCACAATGTGATATGAAGTTAGAGAAAAAGAAAATGAGAAGGCCAGATTTTCTTTTTTGCTTCTCATTTAGGGACTGAGTGCCGTGCTGGTCCTTTTTTGGCTGTGCTGTAATGAAGGGGAAAAAAATTAACGTGTCATCTCTTCAACCCCCATCCCCTCACCATACACACACAAGCATTGGCTGGGACAGAGTCGCCAAGTGGGAGATGAAATACAAACGTGCCCAGACGGGATGCAAGTTGTGTGTGACTATCAGACAGTCAATAATTGATGCGCGGGCACACAAGCACAATCTGATTTGTCGGCCGAGGGTGGGTGGGGCGAGTGATTGGTTATTGGCTGGCATCCACTTAAAGGGGTGTCATGCATTTCTTACATCACATTCACAGCACTCACCAAAGAATATAATACAACACAAATGATTTTTCATAAATTTTCGATTTTTTTCAACAGAATTTTTATAGTTCCTCTAAAAAGGGTCGAAAATTACCATTGCTATGCGCACATCAGGTGGCTAACTGCGTAGCTGAGGTAAGGGCATGTGGAGGAGTGTGAGAGAAGAATACAGGAAGGAGGGAGAATGGAGAAGTAGGTAAGAGACAAAGGAGATAAGGCAGCGTTAGTCATCACGTCTCATATAATATGTTGGTGTTGCACGGGCTGCCTAACTCACCCGGCACGCGCTTCAAGTATATTCCAGCCAAAGTTTCTAACATTTTTTCACAGGTTTTTTTCCCACAGCTGCATTTCACTATTTTTTTATAACTGCAGTATGTTATTGTTTAATGTATGAATAATTTTTTTGAATAATGTTCTACTGGGACCTATTGCACTTTCCTGAGCTTTGATCAATTTTTAAAATATTTATTTTCCAGGTTTCCTGGAAATTATGTCATTAGATCGCCAATGTCGTTGGATCCAATGTCGTTAGATCGGGGGTTTACTGTATTATGTCGGCAGCAGTTTCATTTTCCACACCCTCGTAGATCACTGCTATAGTGCATGTAACATTCATTTCGCACAAATTCAAAATTAGTATCAGCAGGATGCAAGAACATTTTCAGTACTTTCAAGACAACAGTTATAACTTAAACTTTGTCGCAGACAAAGCACAGAACCTAGTATGTCGATGTGCAGCTAGTTCGCCAATATGGCAGTTGGAAATTCAAAAGACCAAATAATCTTTTTAAACAGCAGCAAGAGACTTTTAAAAAAAAAGATTCGTTCAGCCAACGAGTGTCTCGCCTGGTGCACGCGCAGCCCACGACCCAGTAGCGCACCTAGTGGAGACTAGGGAAACATGTTATCGATCGCCAGCAGCAAACAGTTCAAAGTCAAGGTCAGGCGTGTCCAGGCATCGCAAAGCACTTAGAAGAAGAAATATACACTATTCATATTCAGAGTTCTTTGCAAAAATACCTATCTTCTTGCACATATTATTTCGTTTTCCATTTAGTTTTGGTACCAACATACAATTTATTTAAAAGGTCAGGATCTAGTTTAGCCTCATTAAATATTAACATATTAGAAAGTGCACTTTTTCCAATTACATCACAATTAAAACCTTTTGACACCTGGTGTGGATCGGGTAGTCCGTCGGCGAGGTCGCTATGGCAGGGCAGTAGCGTGCTTTCCCCAGGATGCATTCCCGAAGCGTCGACCGCCGTCTTCCTTGTCGGACTCTTCCCACCTTGTAAGGATACTACAGCGAGAGAAACTAGCGCTGTACTGGAGGTTGCGCTTCTACAGCAGGTGTATCCAAAGGTGGATGGGAGGAAGTGGCAACAACGGGGGTGCTGATACCCCGGACGTGAAAGCACGAAGGTGCCAAGGTTAGGAGTTGCATCGGAGGGGGTTTACAAGGCGAGGATGGGGTTGAGATGAAGACAGGAAATGTGGAGGGGTTGCTAAGGAAAGCTGATCCACCAGGTGTCTGTAAGGCCAGCCGAACAATGGCGTGGCCGTTGAGCGGGGTGCCTCTTCGTGCGGCCTCAGACACTTCCCTCTGGATCCAGTACACCCCTCCCTCAGGATCCCTAACCCACCAGTGCCCTCTGTACAAGCTTGGCGAACTCCTGCCTGGCTTTCAACTTCCTACCTGACCTCTTAGGCATAGTCTGACTGTGGTAAGGTGGTATGGCTAGCTGATTGTTGATGCATGGTATCCCGTAGGATTGCCTGATGTGGCATGCAAAGCCTTAATGCGGCAGAACTATTGTTGGCGCTGGGCAGGCGGACTTGTAGAGGAGCGCTAGAAGTGCACCTCAGCACGCCCGTATGCCTTTTCATCTCTACCAGACAAGACTAAACCCGACACCGCTTGGAAAGAGCACAGTGTAGTTGTGCTATCTCCAGAGGGCGTAATGAGGAAAACCTGGAAGGCGCTCAGCTTATGCCTCTTCCCAGACATAGGATACTTACAAAGACCCAATATCAAACTCCTGTGGCGAACCCATAGAATGCAGGGGTCCAGGTGTCTAGCAGGTGGATGGGTTTGTCAACAATTGAAGGTATGGCGAGTGAAGAAAAGATAGGAACGATGTTGCTGCGTGGTTTATTGAAATACACCAACAATTGAAACTGGAACACTCTGTGCCTGAAAAAGCCTGAAGGGCATGTACGAAGTAGCCTAAGAGCACTAGCTTCTGTGGAGAGAAACGTTGATGCAGGTGACGATGCCTCGGAAAGTGGCTCTTGTTCGGGGATGCGGGAGAGCTGGCATAGAAAGCTCTCACTGTCGTAATGGGCGCTCCTGGAAGGGATCCGACGGTCGCTGGTATTCCAGGCTTGGAGCTGTAGCTTGGAAAAATATGTTAAAATATCCTTGCCCAGGGTTTTATGAACGGACGGTAACTAAGGAAGGGTTAGGTTAGCTTTAATATGAAATACTTGTGTCAGGTTAGAGTGCACTGACGTGTGCGGGAGTAATTAAGGTAGAATGGATTAACATTAGATGCAGGAATTTGGAATGGGCAGGAGTAGGCGGCAGCTTCACTGCACAAGACAATGCGAGCATGCGTCAATTTTTACAATATGATGAGCACCAACTCATTGAATAACCACAGTTTCAACCGTGATTTGCATTTCAGCATGAATTTCTCTTTGCATATTTAAAATTATTTTCACAGGTAAAGATTATCATTCATTTCACGTATTACACAGTGTTATTTACCACAAAAATGTGACCTAAACGTCACACCCTGTCCCTTTTACCTGTCCGACACAGCCACAAAACCAATAGGAATGTGTCGTCTTCCTCCCACGTTACTTTTTGATAGATACCACAAGCTACCTTTCCTCTCTCCCGCTGAGTGGTAGAGCTGAAAATAAAGACTCTCCCTCTAGCATTCAGCTTCTACGTTTTTAGTGATGGTAAAAAATTTAATAAATAACCACAATACGTATCATTCTTACAGCTCACAGTTCTATGTCTGTAGTACAATAAAGACTTCGTGTACGGTACACAGCAATGAATATTTATTCTCTGAATTATGACATGGAAAAGAAAAATGGTTAGTTGAATACGTAAGGATGAAGGATGCGCTAACTTCTGGCTCTGAGTGAAAGTATTGTGTCTGTTTCCACTCATTTCACTAAGTTAATGATCCAGAATTGTAGTTGGAAACTTTTTTAGATCAGTAACATACAGGAAAAAAAAACTATAGTCGAAACAATAAATATAATTGTAATGCAATAAAAATACCATAATTAAGTAGTTAACAATTATAACAGTCAGTCCAATTGCAATTAAAACTCGTAAACAAAAAATAAAAAACTGTAAAATTCTTCAAACAGCAGAAATATCACATAACATACCGTATTTGCCAGCATATATGATGACCCTGCACGTAAGACGAGTCATGGTTTTGAAGGTACAAAATCTTGAATAAAAAATTTAAATAATGACTTTAAATTTTGAAATTCCCAACAGAAAATTATTTTTTTCCCTTTGCCAGGAACATAAAAAATTTAGTTTAAATATTTTTAATGCATTTTTTACAGCCATTATATATAGATCATAGTAGACACACAAACCAATAACATTGGCTACTACTGCCCTCCGGGCGCACGAGAGCCAAGGAAATGCACGGCGCCGGCACACGTGGTAGGCGACATCATCAGTTGCCGGCAGCTGTGCGCTACTTGGCTACGCCGGACTGAGGCATGCCATGCGCTACATGGGGTTACAACAGCTGCTTGCAAGGTCGTGGCATTCCTGTGCGCTGTTGTTGCCTACCAGCCCAGCACTCGATGGTAGACACATGAATGTATGGTACAGTACCTAGATCCTCGTTTTCTCCGCCCGTGAGTTTTGTGCTGGCGAGACAAATGATCTAGGCATGCGATACCTAGATCTTAGTTTCTCTGCCCGAGAGTTGTGGGATGGCGAGACAAAGGATCTAGGCACGCGTTCCAGCTGCATTGATCGCCAAGTGACGCACGCTTCGCTGCGAGGTAAAAGTGGCCTTTGTTACGAATATGTTCCTTATTATAAAATTTCGTACCGTAAAGTTTATTAAAAAAACGGGGCACTTGTTCTCATTTGTGACGGAAAACGCAAAATTTTCACACCTTCATATTAGACGAGTATCAATTTTTGAAGACCAAAAATACGTAAAAATAGTTGTCTTATATGCCGTCAAATACGGTACATATCGAAAGAATTACGCACCACACACACATAATACATAAGTAAATTAGCGAGGCGTAGGGGTTACAAGATTATTATCAGAAAGGGGGATGGTGTGTGGGTTTGTAGCTCGTGTTATTGGTCGGACTTGTTGCAGTGCAGACATTACTGTCACCATGAACTGTTGATATGTAGGAGTGTTGAGTGTTGCAAGAGGTACATGTGATGTTTGGAGAGCAGGGGTGTATACGATGTACCTTTCTTGTTTGATATGCTATTCTTTCACTAGAGCGCAAGCAGTCTGCCTTAAAGCACTGTTCCAGTGCACACATCTTTAAGCCACAAATACCACAATTTTTCTTGGAATTTGTTTTATCATGTCATGGAATGTGAGTTACGTGAAGTAAAACTACAAAACTTTTTTTTTATCTCTGCAGACTTATGATTGTTATTTTTAGTACGTTTAGCTATTTGTTTTTTTTATTTTATTTTCTCACTGTTTATGATAATGGCCGTCATTACATTGCTGCCAGGAAAATCCTGATATGACATGAAATGAAGCCTTACAATGGGAGAAGTGATGGAATGAGAAAGGTGGGGGAAACGGGAGATCCCAGGGCAAACTCGCAGACAATGTTCACCACAGTTCCCACGTGCGAAAAATTCATGATCCACCTGCCGAGGATTGAACCCGGATCACCTTGGTTGGAGCCAAGCAATCTGACCTCTCGGCCCTGGTTATGTTGTATGTTAACGTAAAGGATTTTTTCTTTTACAAACTAGTAGCTTAATGCGCTATTGGCCTATTGCTTATTTCTGCACAGTATCATCTTCCTGGCTCTTTAAATCTAGAGTCTCGCCATAGGACTTGCAACTTGGTTTATTGTAGTTTTCAAAACTATTACAATCATAAAGTTGAATTCTCAGTTTGTTATTGGATAGTAGTGATGAATAAACCAATTTCCAAGTGACACTTAAATTTGTAAATCAACATGTTTGCAACAGTACCAACTCTACCAGGCAAACACGGGTTGTGCGTAGAGAATGTGTGTGGCAAGTCAGCTGGCCAGTTTGTCATGTGGCTACCACCGTTGTTTGTGACAATAGGTATATGTCTTTTGTTGTTAATAATTCTGACATAATGTAGTACCAGATTTTGCAAAAAAAGCATTCTGGTGATCATTCAAACAAGGCTATCTCGACAACCGTAACATATTGACCCCCATGTTCATATGAACTTTTTTTATCATAAAGACCAGTACTATAAAGTCCTAGAATATTGCCCTTTCGTCCCAACTCTCCTTACATGTATTACTCGCACATTTATATCCCATACATACAAAACTTGGAAAGAAAAACCTTTTCCAGATAATTTTTTAAGATAGTGTGATATTTTTTTAGACAGCGCTCAGGTAAATAATTTGTGTGCTCTGCTCTTCAAAACAGATTAGCAAAAAGTGACTAGAACTATTCTAAACTGTGTCACGTGTTGGTCTAAGGTGGTTATTTCCTGACTTGTAAAACTAATTTTTTTTTTCTTTTTTTTCTTTCCGTCGCAGGTAAGACCAAGCATAATGAGGAAGGGGCGGTTGCTTGTTTAAGTGTGTTTTCGGCAAACTGCAAAGGCGTGCGCAGTTGGGAATGTGAAAAACTTAAGATAAACTGCAATGTTCGGTACATTTCTCATGTGTACAGAAATATGTGCAATCCCATCGTCTCCATCGGGAACCAAACCTGAATATTATTGCTCGAAGATTTCTTAAAGACACCATTGGGGATTCTTCAACTTTCAAAGGAAATTATGGGAGTTTGTAATGAAACTTATTAATATATGTATAAACCTGAAATAATTGCTGCGATTTGAAGAGATTTTCCAATAAAAAGTGGTACTACTTTTACATTCATAAAAAAAGTCACAATAGGAAAAAAAGTATTGTATAGAATTTCTCAAACTAATCTTATTGATAATGGCAGGTTATTGTTGGTTTTGATAAATTGTTGTTTGATGGTTGTTGACTTGTGAAATTACATTACTATTTACAGTGGAATCCTATTACTATGAGTTCGTAGCAGCACAAAACGTTGTCATAACTACAAGGTGTCGTAATAATCAAATGTTTACAAAAACTAGCAATTCTGTAGTGTAAGGGGAGTGGGTTTACTTCTGACGTACAGTAAACCCTCGATCTAACGACATCGCATGGTGCCAGGAAATTGTGTCGTTAGATCGCCGATGTCGTTAGTCCCGAGGTAACTAAATTTGACTCCCCCCCCCACCACCAAAATAAAAAAAAATTAAGTTTTTTTTTTTTTTAATTTATGTAGAACAATTACCGACTTAAAAAAAGTTTTCATTGAAATTATATTTTAGTACAATGAAACGGTGTCTTCCAAATAAAATGGTACCCCACAATCCCCCACCGTGACGTGTGTGGCGGAGCGGCGCGCTCGGTCTGGTTGTGTAGGATGGGGGAGGGTAGTCGCCGGGCCGCTGGCCTTGGCTTGCCTCCGGGTAGCTCGTGCGTGCGTGATTCATCCTACTTGTCTCGCGTGAAGCACATTCAAACCACAAAAGAACTCGTCTTATTTACGTGAATGTATACGGCAGCGATTTTTTAAACCTTTCAGTACATCCATTGAGTCTTGTCTTTTTTTTTTATTACGCAAGAACTGTTACAGCCTGTCACCATTATAAGCATTTACGCGATACTAATAAAAGTGCGTATTAAAGAACAAACATTTTAAAAAATGTATGTATTTTTTAAAAACTTGGAACGCCTATTATCAACGCGAATTTAGAGCCACTCAAAAGGGCAAAAAAAAAAAACGGACTTTTCAAGGTGCTGTCACATATAAAGTAATGACTGAATTACTCGTCGCTAAAAGTTGTAGGCCTATTGGAAAAATCATGAAACTATGCACAACGCACCAGTTTAATGCTCTGTACTGCGAATAGAGGCGAAGTTGCTCTCGGCGTGCTGGCTGCAGTCACTCTTATTATTGCTCCACTGTCGAGCGAGCATAAAACAAAAACCATATCAGTCCACATGTCGCACACGGCAACGGGACTGTTGTGTTTGCGTCTAGGCCGTTTTTACTCTGCAGCGCTTTCATAGCCACGTGACAAGTGATCAATAATACAGCGGAAGTTGTCAAGGTCAAGCCTAGCTCACTGCAGCTAGAGAAAAAAAGATGAGATTATGCTGGAATCTTTTTCTTTTGCGGACTGCTGGTCCTCATTTTTTTTCCAGTGTCTCTTCAACCTCCATTTCTCAGAACACGGAAACATGGGAGAGAGTCGCAGAGTGTAAGAGGAAAAACAAACACGTGACTCTGCTTTGTGGCAAGACAGGATGCTAGTTGCACGTGACTGACAGTCGGCTCGGCAGTTGATACGCGTGCACGCAAGCACAATCTGGCTTGTTCGCTGTGCAGGAGGGGAGGGCGGGTGAATGTTTATTGGCGGGGCGTGGATAGTAATGAGGGATTGTATCTATGTTTAGCAGCGTGTTTCTTACAGCACAGGACTCACAGAGGAAATTGCAACACAGACGATTTTCCTTACATTTTCGATTTTTTGAGCCAAATTTTTCACTGTTCCTCAATGAAGGTTGTAAATTACCATTGCTATGCCACGTCACGTATCGTACTGCATAGCTGAGATAAGGACACGTGGAGGAGAGTGAGAGGGAAGTTCAGGCAGGACGGAGCGTGAAGTGAGAGGGAGCATTAGGAGATAAGGCAGTATTAGTCATCACATCTCACATATGTCGGTGTTGCGCGGGCGGCCTATGCACCCGGCGCGCGCTTCAACTATATTCCAACCGAAGTTTCTAGCATTTTTAAACAGTTTTTTTTGTTTCACAGCTGCATATTACTAATTTATGATAACTGCATTATTTTATTGTTTAATGTACGCATAATTATTTTTAATTAATGTTTTACTGCGATCTATTTCACTTTGCTTATAGGTTTGATAAATTTTTAAAATATTAATTTTTCCATGGTTCCTGGAAATTATGTCGTTAGATCGCTGATGTCGTTAGATCAGAGGTCTACTGTATTTGTTGTTGTGTGGGAAATGATGTCCCTGTTGGCGGCGTTGATTTTAACCGGGCTACTGTGTTGCATGGATGATGTTGTTGGAGGTTATGCTGTCGTAGTTATGCTCCGGTTGGAGGCGACAACTTGACAAAATAGACTTTTCTTTGTTTTTTTTTATTTACATGCCCGGATAGTCTGAGGTGTTTATCTAAGGATTTTACATGGAGAAAAAAAAGAAACAAATCTTTTTGTAACATTTCGGTCTCTTTTAATAATAGTTCACCAGACGTACATGGCACAGTAACGTACACAAATTCTTTTCTGTGAGTTTATCTACTTAAGACTTGAACGTGAATAGGTGACACCAGTGGCGGAATTCACCAAGTCATGAGTGTTCGTCAAATTCTTTGTGTTCCATGCTGGATAGGTCTAGTTAATGTGTCACAGCATTACTTTTTGACAGTTTTCATAATGATATGTGAGTAATTATGTGTATAGGTTCTATATAGTAAATAAACAACAGCCGTGAAAGCTTGCGAACTTGTAGTTATTTTATTGCACGCAAGTTTCAAAAAGGTTTATTTTCCTCAAAACACCCATGTTGCTTGTTTTTAAAAACAAATAGAAAATAGTACATAGCATGAAAATGAATTGAAGTCCAGCTACATTTAGTGAACTAGGTTATTAAATGTTTTTGTTGAAAATTGCTCATATGACTGGAGACTTATTAGGCCTATATTATCTTTTTTTTTATTTTAATTTTTATTTTTATTTTTTATTTATTTATTTATTTTTGTTGTTGTGAATGTCACAAATTGAATATATTATGTTGAGCCTAACTTTCTTATGAAGTAAAATTTACCAAGTCTTGTTAATCACAAGTATATATTTTGTTTTGTACTTTCCCTGCAAGACCCAACACTAAGAATATTAGAAATTAGACCTAAATCTAGTTTTGTGTGACTTTGGAGCTGTACAAACTGTCTTTCAGGTTGATATTATTATGACCTGGTTTTTATTGGTTGCTGTTCAGCTTTTGTTGTGTTGGACTTGTCGGTGCATTGTGAATCTAGCTAATGTGCCCTGAACATTTCTGCCAAGCTTTCCCCTCCTTTCCTTTATATTTATTTTGAGCATGGAATAAAATTGTTTATTACAATAGAGACAACTGTCGGTTTATTAAAATGTTTGAAATAAATTACTATGGATGCAATTTGCTAATCTGTAATTTAGTGTTTTCCACACGTTATAAATAGGCCTAGACAAACTACATAATTTAAAATATTCACAATTTTGAAGATAAAACAAATCGTGTGAATAATTTAGCAGCAAATGCCTGTTTGAACAAGGCCTGTATTATTTTTACAAAATATTTGCAGTTTTAGAAGGGTTTGCAAAAGCCTTCTACCTAATGCAACTGTTTTGTGAAATGGACATACTGGTAATTACTTTTGAGTACAATATAAGGTTTATAATTAATAATTGTCAAATGCAATGCAATGTACAGAATACAATTTATAAAATAAATAAGAGTAAACATTTTATTGACAAAAGACCGATTCGAACATACATTCCCAGACATTACTAACACACCTAATCCTATTACTCTACGGTGAACACATGCTAAAGTGGCTATGTTAGATGATGCAATTTTTAAACTAAGAAGTGTGGTGGCAACAGTGACAATATTACTACCACCTTAGGATTGGCAACAGTGAAAATACGGCTGCTATCATGGGGTGGTAGTTGACACTTCCAAAATTGATTATCACTGTAGGTAAACATTTAATTTTTAATAAATGAAATGTCAGGGAAAATCCTAACTTTGTCAGGGAAAACAGGGAAATGTCAGGGAAATTTGAAATTCACTTTCACTGGACACCTTGAGAGAGGTAATATAGGGTGAGGTTGTAGGTCATCTCAACTAACTCAAATATAACAATAATATCTTCATTTGGCTAAAGTCGTAGCCCTGTCCTCTTCAGAATTACTAAAATATGACAAACTTCCTAACAGTGGGGGTCATAAAATGCTCGTAGAGTACTTAACCTAATCAAAAACACAACAAACCAAAACTTTTATGTGGCACTCACTCGGCTAACGAGCGGAAATGAAAATAAGAAAGGGAAAACATTTACTATTAGAGTCCCAGTAAAATTTCAGTAAACAAATAAATAATAATGTATAGAAAACAAAAATATAAAAATCTCAAGGCAATCTATGAGTAAGATTCGCAAACTATTAATTAAAATAAACAAAAAAATAATGTTAGGCAGCTCTTAATTATTCTTTCATGAATTATATTAGTTACACAACCATGTGGGATGCTCATAGTAATACTATAAGAAAAGGGATGACTTTAAGAAAATAGTGAAGCGTAAGAGGAGACAGTTACCATAGGTGTCAGGCTCACTATTACTAAATCTCGGAGAAAAGTACTGTCTGAGTCCTTTGTATACCTCCTGGTAGAGTGTCATTACTATTCCAAGCCAAGTATTTTGTTTACGTTTAGTATAAGGAAAGTGGAAAATATGAAAATTTTGAAAATAAAATAAAAATATGGTTTTCTTTTAAAATAAAAATTCAAATTTCAATCTTTAATATACCATTATACATTTACTTTTGGGTCGAGCTGACAAACTCTTACTACTATCTTGTTTTAAAGTTGCACAACAAGAACAAATATATAATTGAATTAAAACAACAATATAAAGTTTAGCTTTGTTAAGAAATAAAAGCTTTAATTATCTACTTCATCTCCACACAAAAGTTTTGGTACTTATAGAGTGTCAACTTAACCAAATGTGAATTAAGACAAACAAACTAACCATAATACTGTGATGAGTCTGGTCTCTGTGTGTGATCTGTAGGGTTATATATGTTTATGTGTCTTTCCCTGGCACACTGCAACACTTGTAACTGGTTTATGTGCGTTGAGTTATTGTTTGACGTAACTCTCTCCTGTTGTTGTTACTGAAAGATGTAGTTTTCAGGATGACGATACAAAAAAAAAAAAAAACAACAAAGAAACACATCTATCTGCTTTACGAATATTTATTTGTGTTTCAATATAAATAGGTGTCCATTGCAAAAAATCAAAATAATGAAGTAAAGAGGTGACGAGACATGCGATAATTCGCCAAAACAACTATTCCCGAATGTCTGCCCAAGACAATAGAGACGTACTGTACTGTGGTTTACAAACGTTAGTACTCGATACCTGCTCCACTCAGGAAGATGGCTATACTGTTACATAAAATGGTGCAACACCTTGTTACACCTGGAGCTACTGAGAACAAAAGAGTAGAGAAAAAAAAAAGAAACAAGACAAAGTTTAACTAGAGTGATTTCGCCCCCGAGGCTTGACTTCCCTGCACTAGTGCTCCCTTACACGTCTTCCCTGTCCCGCCATGACACTTCGACTGATATCTTCCTGGGCGGACACTCGGACTTACTCGGCCAAGAGGCGGAGTGATACAACGGGACCCAAGTCAGTTGAAAAGCTGGACAATTTACATTTATTATGGGAAAATGTATGTAACGTGGTTACTGACAAATTTGCTAAGCGTTTTATTCCATCATACCAGCTAAATATTCATTAGTTTATTAATTGGGGAAGTGCAGCGTCATCAATTTGCAGCGGATCGCCGCCGTTTCAGAGTTTTGCGCCCGACACTACCACCCACATCGATCGAGAAACGGCCGGCAGAGCTCCTCACATTCCAGCATGTACATGTACGTGCCTCACAGCGAGTGAACTCTGACCTGCCTGCCAGATAAATCCAACCCAACACAGGCTAGCTCAGAGCTTACTTGCAATTTTAAGGACCAGCACTTCTCTTTACGTGCTTCCAAGCAAGAGAATTATGACCAGCCTGCCAGATAAATCCCATTCCAAGAGAAGCAAGCTAAGAGGCCACTTGAAATTTTAAAAAACTAAAATAGGTAAAATATAAGATAAGTTTACTTAGAAAAGTTGCTTGAAATTAAATTAGATTTAAAATGAGTCCAAACACGATATAAATCCAAAACAATTGACATGTAAAATTTAATACTTTTCTCTTGTTTTAACAGTTAAATATTGTATAGACTTTTAATGTTAATTTCTCTACTAGCATCCCCAGTTAATAGGTTGGATCCCACCGTATACATCATTATACCTGGTTAAGTTGGCCTACTTAAATTGTTATAAACACCAAAACAAAAATTTAATTAAGACAAAAAATAAAATTGAAGTTACTATATGATAAAAAGAGGCCAAGTAAGTGCTACGTGCCAGTGCACGTCGCAACACAGCTTCTGAATAATAATGGTAATGGATCTTGAACATTCATAAGTTTATAAAATTTACAACTTACTGAAAATTACATTAAAATCTCTTAAAGGTTTGAAACCATGTTACCTTTAATGCCCAAATAGCTCCGATGCTGACGTTGTTCTTATGGCTATGTCTCGGTCTAGAGTCCCCCTTATACTCGTCACTACAAACAATGTTATAAATACTACCATCCTACTTTCGACACCCGGAAGAGGTGTTGAAACACTTCCCGCCTACATTATTTTACTAATTTATGGCCGCGTATACATAAAAACTAACAAACAAACTACTCAGTACTTAACTTTCTGAAGCGCGTCGACTTTTCGCCGCTGTTCCTTCGCCGCTGTTCCTTCGCCTCCCGTCCATGTTGTCTCTTTGCCGTCCCGTCGTACACTCTCCCATCATGCCTCACTTCCTTAAACAAAAACAAAGTGAAACCTTCTCCTTCCACTATGTTCGTCCTATCCCGTCGTGCATAGGCAGCCACAGCCAACTCCCCCCCTTATCTACTCCGCTCTCCATCTCTGTCTACCTCTCGCGTGCTCTCTTTCTCTCTCCACGCCATGCCCGGTCTGTTTCACGCCTGGTTATCGACCTCACAGAACTACCGTCAGCTGGTCTACATTAGTCCTACACAGGAACTAAGCAAGAGATGGGGAAAGGGGAAAGCATACAGCTTTTTGACATCATCCAATTGCTAAACTCCATGTGTGCTCGTCCCACATTCAGTACAACAACCGACAAATATTGTAAGCGTATCATACACTATCCTCCCGTTCACATCACTCGCCCAACCCTGGCCGGCACGATGTCGACAGAGAGCGGTCCCTGCCCCGAGCCAGTTGGCAAAAACTATCTCGACCTAATAGCTTACAAACTGCTTATGAACTACCTTCACGGCACAATACCATTTCCTGCTGCAAAATACTCTAAATAACCTGACAGGCACATTGCCAATACAAAAAAAACTATCCAATAAAAATTTAAATAATAAAAGCACACATTAAAAAAAAATTACTTCTGACTTGTGGGAAAAAAAGGAAACATACATCTGAACAAATTAACAAAATTAAAAAAATTACATCTTCAATTTTTACCGTAGCGAATAAATGATCTCTAATTGATGGAAACGTGTGAATAAAAAAAAAAAATATTACAATACTTATCTAAAAAAAAAAAAAAAAAAAAAAAAATTATAAAATGCAGTTCAGATGACAAACTGGTTAAAGCTAAATCGTACAAACACATTGAACATTGCAAACACACAAAGTTGCTGATCTCATGTAACTCTGACAATGGCGAGTGCAGAAGACATTGATGCTAGCCCGTACTTAGATAATTAGATAAGTCACAAGCGTTGTTGTTAGTTGTCCAAACTGTGCTCATGGATAGTTGGTGTGAATTTCTTATTGTGATGCCCTTGTTAGTTACAGCCTGTGGAAGCACTTTGTTTTTCTTGTTAGCTTGACATATTGGCAAAATTACCTCCAATAATTTTCTGTATAGACTTTTTGTATTTTTAACGGACTTTTAAAAAGGAGGAGGAGGTTATCAATTTGGTTTTGTGTGGGGGGTGGATGTGTGTGTGTGGGAGTGTGTGTAAGAGGGGGGTGGGTGTGTGTGGGTGCGTGTTTTTTTTTTCTGTACAGTACACTTAACATAAAATAGGCACACATGTCAATATCTTCATCTATCAACAGGTAATAATTTAAATTGGATTCAATTTTTTTTGTTCTCAGTGTTGGGCACAATATTTATTTAAAAAAATTGTAATAACAGTGTAACTTCAGGCTTTTCTCCCTGAGAAATCAATGAAGTCATCACGTTAAGACTTGGAACTTTTAGTATGTTATTTAATACACTGGGTAGAATATATGTATACATTTTTGGGTAGCCCTATACTTTTTTTAGGGGTTTCTAAAATACTTTAATTGTGTTGCTGCTATAAAATGTTACTTATACCTTACTTGCCCAAAAAATTAATGTAGCCGGCAAAATTATGGTTTTGGAATTTTAGTATCTTTTTAATACACTTGCTAGAATGTATGCCTCAATTGTTGTATACAGTATTATTTTTGGGTTTCCAAAACACTTTATTTGTAATGCTGTTATAAAATGTTCCATATCCCTTTCTTGCCTAGAAAATTAAGCCAGCATATTATGATTTGGGATTTTTAGTTTATTGTTTAACACACTGAATAGTACATAACTATCAATTTCCATTTGTTTTCTCCAGGTTTTCATAAAATTTTGCTCAAAATGCTTACTCTAGTTTAGTCACTATGTGGAGTTGACTGATACTCGTACGTGCAATGCTTGTTAATTTGTTAAACATCTATATCAACAGTGATAGTAACATGGAACAAAAAGTAGAGTTGCGACAATATGTAATCTTGTGATTCACAAGTTTGTAAACTAAATATGAAGCAGTGTGTTGTTTCTCTATTTATCACCTTGTACCTGTTCGAAACACTTCATACGATCTGTGTTAGTTTTGTACTAATTACGTATATTGTATTATTCTTGATATTGGTAGTCTGTGCGAGTGTTTCACGTGCGATATGAACTCTGAATATACACACGTGTGTGTTGCAGTTTGTGGTGTCCTGACAGTCAACTCTGATTGTCTAAGGACACAATGTCCGGCCTGGTATTGCTAGTGAAGAATGTTTAGCAGACAGTATCTTGGCAGCGTGTGTGTGTGTGTGTGCGCAGGTGTGGGACGTACCGTCGCAGACTGCACTGGTGGTGTTTGCAGGCCACGATGGGTCTGTGTTCAGCTGTCTCTGGAGTCCTCTTGACCCAGACCTTGTCTTCACTGGTGGTACAGATGCCACCTTACATGCTTGGCGTGTGTCCAAGCAAACCTACCAGCCTGTACGCCAACTGGGTGAGGCATGCCATAGTTTCTCTCGAGGATGGTACTGGATATTTGTCTACTTGTTACGAAGGGTTTCTTCATATGGTGCTAACTGCAATATATATTTTTTTCTCAGTATTAGTTAGTATTGAAATTAGGTAAAATTTTACTTGTTTTATATATATCAACACGTGAAAAACATATTGCTTCAAGTTATTCTATGAAACTTTAGTAATAAAATCTTAAATAATATTATGGCTTTTTAGCACAGCTGTAAATTAAAAATTATTTTTGGGATTGTAAAAAAATTCTCATATGTCGAACGGGAAACTATTCTACTGACATTTTTATTTTAACAATTCTTACTGAGTTACTTTCTGCAATAACTGTTAACTGATTATTATTATTATTATTATTATTATTATTATTATTATTAATGATATTTTTGCTGTAGAATTTATTACATGTTGAATCTTAAAATTTGATTTTCTGTTTTATTTCCTCAAATATTTTAATTTTTGGTTTGTCTTGATGCATTTCTATAAAGGTGACTAATCCTTAAAGATACCTTGCTACAAAATGGTTTGGTTGTTATATGGAGTAAAAAAAGCATTGTTTTATTTAAAGTTTTGACTTATTCGAATACAGACTTTGTTATACAGACATTAGGGGTGTGCGAAGCTTCGCATTGTCAAAGTCGAATCAAAGATTTTTGTTCCTTCGACTTCGTCTTCGACCAATAAAAATCTTCGAGTTGAAAGTCGGTCGAAGATAACCACAATTCACATCAAAACAGACAATTATTTATGTGGAGCAGGTAATTTTCCGTTTATTTGTAATTGTATTATTCTGTATAACTTTCACTTAAAAACTGAAATTCACGACACAGTGGTGAACTATTTATTTTGTTTAGGCTTCATTCGGCGGCACAATTTCACTTAAGCCGGAGTCACAATAATCCAACAAAACTACGCCGGTGCAACGAAAACAATATCTGTAGCCAGTAAATCAGTAAGTACAGTAAAGTACCATTTATCAAGACTTCCAAACACCGGAATATTCTAAATAACGGACATATTAAAAATATTTCCCTACATACGTTACACACCAAACTTTTTTTTAGCTCAATACCACTGTAATTTCTGGTTCCCCGCGAATATATATTACGTAAACAACACAGAACTAAGAATCATAGAAAACTGCATACCAGTACTACTGTAAACTTTAGAGTAAAGTCAGCATTAAAGTGGTTCCGATCACGGTCTTAGAGTTATGGCCATGGTCCGGATCACAAATGAGACAGTCTTAACGCAGTGTGGTGCCTCCATGTTGCTCATTCATCTATGGTGTTGCCAATGATGTTATTGTTTACGTTTCTCTTGCTATATTACGGCGGCGATTTATTGTGACTTTAATCTTAAACCGTAAAGACTGCAGATTCATTTAAATAAGAATTGCCATTTTCAGTAATTTTAGTTTTGTCATCGGCGATAATGAACAAAGAAATTAACCTCTTGTACTAAGTGGAAATTTGTGGTTGTAAATATGGCTTCTTCTAGCGGTTGGAAGGGAGTAGGCCTAAAATGTTACGTCTCGTAGGTAGGTGTTCATGTTACATTAAATTAAATTTGGTTTTGTTCAAATACGTTCACATTTAAGTATTCCGTAGTATAATTTAGAGTTATGAAGGTTATAATCTCTCTAAAAAAAATCCTCGTTTATCTTATGCACCCCCTGTTTTGAATCCAAAAAATCGTTAGAAAAAAATTTGTTAGGCTACATGAGTAAATACGGTATATTTAAATATTTTTTTCATTACCAATTGTTTGTGATAAATTTTTTTTCTTTGCTGTCTGATGTGAAAAAAATTAAATTCTTCGACTTCGACTTTCCTTCGACATTCCTTCGCACAATTCAAGATTCGATTCGACTTCGCTTCACATTTAAAAACAGACCTTCGCACATGCCTAACAGACATTTCTGTTAAAATTATGTTCTCTGTTTCCCATACAAGGACTACTTTGTGATTGGTCGTGATGGATGAGAAAAGTTATTCCTTTTGATTTAATTAAACAGGGGAGGCTATGTCGGTATATTTAACTATGCAGCTGGAAACTGCATATTATCTATGTTGTTACAATATTTGTTCTCTTTTGCTCATGTCTGGAAGTGAAAAACATTGACCTGTCTGTTTAAGAATGAAACTTTCACCTACTTTACATTGAGTCATAGTGTACGTTGTGGTGTTTATGTTGTATGTAGATGTTGGGAGTACGTAGCCGATGTCCCTGTTCGCGGCAACAGAATGTGACGGGGCTGCTTGTACGTCGCAGTGTTGTTTATATATATCGTTGTTAGATGTTACGTCCCTGTTCGCGGCGGCAGAATGTGATGGGGCTGCTTCTTCCACGTATGTTGTTTGTTTATATAGATGTTGGACGTAACTCTCCACCGTTGCTATTATTGCCAGTAGTTAGCAGGCAAAAAGAAGAAAAATAGCAAAAACCAGCGAGCTGATGTAGAGGCGGTGCCTATTATATTGATGCCCGGATAGCAGTGAGGTTAGTCCGAAACGGCTAAAAAAATAAGAAGAAGAAAATTTATATCGGCATTTTTTTTCTTTTATTTAACCTTTCTTTTGACGCAGTTTAACAGACACAGGCAATTACCATTGCGAGTGCTCGGCCAGAGTTAGTTGAGGTGACTTTTCTATCTACGCGTTACGACTTGCCGCTTCCGTCCGTAGTAGTACGTGGTCCGGCACTTTATCTACCCTAATTCTGACTACAGTAAAACCTCGTTAATTCGAAGTGCTCGGGACCGAAATTTTGTGCTTCGAATTACATAACTTTGAATTATCAAATTTCAAAGTTTTTTTTTTTTAAGAGGTACAATTTACGGCAGTCTTCAAAAACTATTAAGCATTCGAATTGAAAAAGGGAATAGTAGTATGAAATAATTGGACCAAAAAGTTTGTTGCATTTTTCTAGGTTGTTATACGCTGCATTTTTCTTGGCAAGTACTGTACTGCAAGTAGCGCGCATCACGTCTACTAGGCTGTCGGCAACTCTGCGCTTCCCCTTCCCTGTTCCAGCGCTCGATGTCTGCCACACGTTTGATTGTTATTACTGCCGTATTTGCCGGCATATACGACGATCCCGCACATAAGACGAGTCATTGTTTTGAAGGTACAAAATCTTGAAAAATATTTAATTATTAATTTTGAAATTCCCGACAGAAAAATATTTTTTTCCTTTGCCAGAAACACAAATATTTTGTTTAAATATTTATAACGCATTTATTACAGTTTTATAAATATCATAGGAGAGACTGAAATCAATAACATGGGCACTACTGCCCTCCGGGCGCCTAAGAGCCAAGGAAATGCACAGCGACGGTAACACGTGGCCGGCGACATCGTCAGTTCCCGGCCGCACGCCAAATGCTGCAGCAGCTGCTTCGCTGCTTTCAAAGTCATCACATTCCTGTACGCTGTTATCACCAACCAGCCAACACGAGACACATGAATGTGTGGTACGGGACTTAGATCCTCGTTTTCTCCACCCGGAAGTTTTGTGCTGGCGAGACCAGAGATTAGGGCGAAACAAATCACTGCACGCAGTATCTAGAGCCTCGTTTTCTCCGCTCGAGAGTTTCGTGCTGGCGAGTCAAAGAATCTTGGTACCCAGTACCTAGATCCTCGTTTTGTCCGCCTGAGAGCAATGTGCTGGCGAGACAAAGGATCTCCGCACGCACTCCAGATGTTTCAATCGCCAAACGGCTAACTGCGATGCGAGGTAAAAAATGGGGCAGGGGCACTTGTAAAACAAAAGTAATCTCATACGTCGGCAAATATACTGTAATTTATAAATGCATGGTTTTGATCTCAAAGAGGCAGGAGAATTTTACAGACATCTTGAAGAAATTTTAGCTCAAAACAGTAAGTTTTACCAGCCTACATCCCAGAAAAAAATATGTAAATATTTCATGCCGAGTCATTTTTACAAGTGCAATGTGATTTTCCAGTAGCTTTTCAAAGGAATAAGAGACGTTTTGCAAGTGGAATTATTTCATAAACCATGTAACACACCCAAAACAGTAATTATGGCTAACCCTCCTCCCGAATGAAAATTTTCGTCGAGTCATTTTCGCAAGCGCAAAGTTATTTTTCAATTAGTTTTTCCAAGGAAAAAGCAGGTGCCGTGTTAGTTAAATATTATTTTTAAGGATAAGATGTTGAGTGATACACGGTGACAGGCAATGCAGCCTGCCAGACGGTTGTATGGCATCAGTGCAGTGCACAAAATGTGGCAACGTAGCACGGGAGGCAGCAGACACTGCGACCTTGTCTGCTATCTGTTCTCTCCTCCCACGAGTTGCCAGTTACATGATACCAGCCGAACACAGGAAACAAACGTGCTTCTTTTGCCTGTCATTCTGCTGGCCGTATTCTCCTAGATGCTGCATTGTTCACTGGTGACTCACACCTGAAAGTGGGAAGGGAATGGAGGTAGAAAACAAGGACTATACTCCATCCACTCTAAGGTTGCAGCAGAAATAAAAATTGCTAACGAAGTAAATCAAAGCAATTGAATTATGTCTTCACTCCTAACAGTGTGATTGTACCGTTACAAACTTAACTTGTATTTTCCAATAATCAAAATGAAATTTATGCTGTGAAAAAAATTTATTGTCATTCACTTGACTGTATTAGCAGCAACCTTAGAATGGATAGGGTATAGGAGGCACTTGCAGGGTGAC